>CAXIVM010000880.1:0-26889 GCA_964035705.1 Porites rus
GCGGGTGCATGCTACACAATAGGGGCCCTAGAAAGAAACCCCGGGGGGGCGTTTTGTACCTACAAATGCGGCACCCCAGGTCCAAACCAACCAATCCATTTATACAATCAGGGCCCCCAAGATGGAACCCTTAAATCCATAATATCGGGTTGGGGGTTGGCCATAGTGGGCTCACACAATTTGCCAGAAAAGTGCGCTCCCTATAAAATCAACCCCTCCAAGCCAGACAAAGAGTCCAACAAATGCCATGCGTCATCCCGATGCATTTCCCGATGTGGTTTGCCAAGCGTGTCCCCACGCATTTACCTTTGGTGCTGGAGTTAAATGTCAAAACAGTCTCGCACCAGAATCTTGACCCTAAGCCAGTTTTCGCTGCTGGAGTCTCAAACTCCAAAACGGTTTGACACCCAAGTTTTTTACTTCCAAAACGGTTTGGTGCTGGAGTTAAATGTCAAAACAGTTTGGCGCCCAAGATCATGAGAAAAGAAACCCATGTACGTGAGGACCACAAACCTAAGGATCGATGAGACAAAAGCACTTCCACAAAATGCTTCAACACCCTGAGCAGATGGTGTGGGAGTTGGGGAGAAGGATGGCTCCTGAATATGCCCAAGGATTCAATTTGTTCATTTTCTCAAAACCATCACCCTTCCCACTCTTCCAAAATGAGACCCTCCAGAGACCCTGATTTTGTAGAGATTGAGTGGGAGGCGGGAAGGGTGATTCCTGAATATGGCCACAGGGTTTAACTTCATTGATTTTGTCAAAACCAGGAGTTAAATGTCAAAACAGTTTGGCACCGAAGTCTTTGACTCCAAACCAGTTTGCTGATGGAGTTTCAAAGCCCAAAACGGTTTGACACCCAAGCTTTGACTACCAAAACGGTTTGGCTTCAAAACGGTGACAAAATGGAGTCAAATCTTTGGTGACAAAATGTTTTGACTTTTGAACCACAGCACCGAACCTTTGATTTCTTCAAGAATACGGGTTTAGATATATTAGCACCAAACCGTTTTGGAAGGCAAACAACTTGGGTGTCAAACCGTTTTCGATGTTGAACCTCCAGCAGCAAACTGGTTTGGAGTCCAGCGCCAAGCCGTTTTGGAAGTCAAACCATCTTGGAGGTCAAAACTTGGGTGTCAATCCGGAGTCAAAGACTTCGGTGCCAAACTGTTTTGACATTTAACTCCTGGTTTTGACAAAATCAATGAAGTTAAACCCTGTGGCCATATTCAGGAATCACCCTTCCCGCCTCCCACTCAATCTCTACAAAATCAGGGTCCCTGGAGGGTCTCATTTTGGAAGAGTGGGAAGGGTGATGGTTTTGAGAAAATCCAAACAGTTAAACCCTGTGCTGGAGTTCAACAGCAAAAAGTGAGAACACTAGCGACTTTGAGGTTTGCTACGTTGACCCTGATTCCTTTGCCTGATTCCATGCTTGTGTATTCCTACACTAGCTTCATGGCTGATGACCTAGGAACACCTTTTAACGATTGAAAAAAAACCTTGAGTTTCCACTGCGAACCAATGACTGGGACGACTTGCATCGCGCAGCCATTGTTTGGGAGCGGAAACTCAAATTTATTTAGAAATAATTTGAGGTGGGTCCTCATATACTCAAAATGATGTCTAAATAATTTTGTACAGGTGGGTGGTCATAGACTCAAAATTAATTAGAATTATATAATATATATATATATATATCTATCATATGCAACGTGTTTTGCACCACCTAGACGGTTTTAGTGAACATTATTTTGGTACCACCACCTACATGGCTTGCCAAATAACTATTTTAGTTAATTATTTTAACAAATATTTCACTAAGTGACTCCCACCTCCAAAAAATTCTTGGTGATTGGTGTATTGCTTTCTCTACACAATGGTATCTGTCTCTCTACGAAATTATGGTGGGCGGGCGCACATCCATGTGTCAACAGGAAGATGCGTAAACACCCATCTCTACAAAATGGGTTCCCCACAAAATCATGGTGGGTGGGTGCACATGCTCGAGTCAACGGAAAGATATGTAAGAAATGCCGTTTCTATAAAATGGACCCTGCCTTGCAAATCATGTTTTTGCTAACATGCTCAAAATCTACCCTGATCACTCTACAAATCCAGGAACACCCAGGACAGTGATTCTGTAGAAAACCACTGTTTTCTCTACAAAATAGTCGTTTCCAACACATGGGTTGACCAAATGTGTAGAGGAAATTTCACAGGTGATTCAAGGTTTACTTTTCGACTTTTCGCGGCCAAGACAAGTGACCGAACACTTCTCGACTTTTCGCAAAAAGTTCGGAGAGCAAGTAGATCCAGCTCACACATTTAGCAACCACAGGCCGATTCCATTCCCCAGCCAATAACTTGCTAAAGCGAAAGTACACAACTCCAGCTAGGTGAAGCTAGCTTTCGTGATAGCTGGTGTGCATGCACCACTCCTCGCAGTTTTACCCTTCAAAGGGTGGACAACTTGCAGGTGGTTTTGACCCAAAGACAAAGACTAGTCCAAATCTCACAAGTATTTGGTGTACACTTGGTGGTCTTGGTGAGGTTAGTTCCAAATGGTCTTGCATCACGGTTTGTGGTTCGAAACGAGTCAGGCTGAGTGACCCTGGAAGCCGCCGCCGACGGTGACGTCATGCAAAATGGACCTGCAAGTCACTGCCAGGTTTCCTTTTTTTTGCCAAAACGAAATGAAGCACTCAGAAAGCACCCAGGAGCACCAACCAAATTTTTGTCCAATCCACTTTGCGCCAGAACCAATCCAACAACACAGTCCTGCTTGGGAAGCGCTGCTGCAAAAATCTTGATAGTGGAAAGGGTCGTCGTCCTCCCAATGGTGCTCAGTCCAGAAAGGCTTCAGCGAACTAAAAAGCATGGGTAGTAGTCTGTGAAAAGTGGTTCAGAGTCTCTCTCAACTTCAAGGGTGTTGTGCCTCCGACCTGTCCTATGTCAGCATAAATCTGTTGGCTAACTGTTGTTCAATCTCCATTGGGTTTTGTTGTGTGCATGCATTAACTGAGACAACGCCTGACGGCTTCCTCATGTCCCCATCATCCACCTGCAAAGTGGATGTAAAGGCTGGCTTTTGATGCAGGCCACTATGGTCTCCAAGGCCCGGTTCCCCCAGCCTCCCAATGCACTGGCTTGTGGACAATCACAAAATCTTGCTCCTTGAATGAAAGAGCAGCAGGATGTTCAACTCAAGTGTTTGGTTGAAGTACAGAATTGCCTAAAACTCTCTAGTAGGCTTCAAAAGACATGTAACCTGGGTGCTCGAAAACAACAACGTCGATAGCCTCAATACTACATGTCATCACCTCATCAAGGACGCACCTGCAAAACGATGCTGGGAGCTTCAGCCTGCCAAAGCACAGCCACACAGAAAACACGCAAAGCCATGCTGTGATGCATGGACATTTTCAAATTGAAACATATCAAATCTTGTTGAACTGTAAGTAGCGGTGACCTCCAATTCACACTGAAATGGTTGAATCGTTGTACAGTATTTTGTTTGAATCGTTTTTGCTGACCTCGGCCACTTCTGCAGTCTCGGCTTCAACTACTGTGCCCATCCCACTGAGATCTTCCCTGGTGAAGAAATCTGTTTTCTTGTGCACAGAGACCAGGCGTCTGATGGACAAATCTGTCACCGTGTGAAGTGTTGCCCTTTCCTTTTGCTGAGGTGCTGCCCCTGCCTGATCGCAGCATCCCGCCGCCTTCCTTCCAAGCGTAGCAAGTCTTCGATGCGAAGCAGCAGCGGCCTCACATCAATAGCCGTTAAACACATCTCGCAAGGCAGCAAAAATAAACCCAGCTGCCCAAGTCATGCCAATTGCATGCAGGCGCTTTGCAATTTCAATCATGATGTCCCATCAACGTGAGCTACATGCAAACTTTAGACGGCAAAAGCGGAAAACAACTTGCAGGAACAAAAGAAGCATTCCCAACTGGAAATAGATTCAAGTCGCTCGGATCTTCTGAGATGGCATAACATCACAAGTCCAAAGGCTCCTTCTTTGTTGCTTGGAGTCTCACCTCTGCTTTGTTCCCAGGCCGCTGAATGAAATGGCCCATGCCTGGACACTTGCGACAAGTTCATCAAAACTACACAACCCACAAAGATTTTTGAATTGGCAGATGTACAAAGCTCCAAGCGGCTCCAAGTCCTCTAGTGCTGACTGGTGAAATCAAGTTACTCAACTAAAACAAGAAAGCAACATCTTGAAGCAGCATGCATATGCTTGCCGAGAGGCAAGTTGCAACAGTGTCTCGGCTGATACTTTGTCAGGGTTTTGCAAGAGCTGCACCGCATTTGGTAGCAATGCCTGCGAGGTGCTTCATCAAAAACCAAAGCAAGTCTAATTATTTGCATGTTCAGGTTGAAACGCCATGTTTGAGCCCGGAAATCTCATCAACACTCTGAAGTCTGAAGTGCAAGAGGTGGCTGGGTACGGTGACAGGATGTCATATACAAAACGATACAAACTAGATATCTTTTCTGTCCTTTCCTTTGTTTTTGTCTTCCTTCTTTATCTTCTTTTCCGCTCTGTAGACCCATATCCCCACTGCGGGCCTCCAGCAGTTTGGGCACTTCACAACTCGCCAAGACCCAGGCACTGACACCCAGCAGTTTGCTATGGCTAGTGGCTGCTGCTGCTGCAGCTAGCACCTAGCGAAAGTGGAGTCGGCTACTAGTAGGACGAAAATCAGCTATATAGTGTAATGGAATCATGTTGGCTTGCACATTGTGTCAACAAATGATACAACCATCAAGGTATTCCAAACGCAATTGAACATAGTTGCATGGTGGGTGTGAAGCCATGGTCTGGGCAAAGACATTTACACTTCCCAGTCCTCCAACCAGGTCTTGGATTGATACCTTGTTGTGGCCAATGCCCACGCCTTGGCAATGCAACCTGCCGATTAAACTTGGAGGAAAGCAGCGTGGAGCCCTCACGAGCCATGGCGTGGTTTGGGGCTCCCTGCACAAGCTGCCAGCCTGAGTACGGCTCAAGTGAAGGCTCGAAATAAGAGTCTGCTCAGTCGAGAGTAAAAGGATATGGGTCCAAGCTGTCGAGCTTCAAAGGTCTGGATTCGGAGCTCAGCTTCCTTCACCATCGCCTTGCAACAACTACCGGAAACTCAGTAGACCATCATTGTCGCACAATTGGAAAAGCTGCCCAAAACCCAAGGCATGCGGTTTGAGTGCATCAGGCAAGTCTTTTCGAGATTAGTAATTGACGTATCTAACACGTGCTGCAATTCAGTTATTACATAATCAGCATAGATCAACATAGACATCAGCACAACCATCACAGCATTCACTGTCTGAAGACTCAGCAACTTTCGCCAGAGTCAAGCGTGAGTCAGCGTGAGCTCGTCAACAGGGTGCCCCTAAATATTGTGCATACACTTGTCGCCTCCAATGATGGCGATTGGCATGACATTATGGAAAGCCTAAGCCAAAAAATCTTCGGTGATGGAATATGTATCTTTAACTCTGATTCGTATTAACAAGTGCCTCGCTAGTAGCAACAGGTGCCTTACTAGTAGTAACAAAAAGCTATTAGAAACAAGTGCCTTACTAGTAGTAACAAAGACTCTCACTTCCCTGAGTCACTGTACGCCCAAATGCCATTGGCAACGTCTTGGTTCGACAAAATGCGCTGCTTACCTCGCATTCTCAAACTGAACGCGACCGAACCAAATGTGTGAAAACACATCTTGCGCACAATGATCCGGCCTCCACAGTGATATGCAAGCGCATTGGCCAGTCTATCCAACCTTAAGAGAATCGATTACAATGGGCTTGTATTGTGCTTCACTATCTTCTCTTCTTTCATTGCAGGCCACTGGTCTACGAACAGCCAGTTGGACTGTGGGGCCACCACAACGGTTGCGACGCTGCCTGCATCGAAGCACATGCCTCAGGCTCATCATTCTTGGGATAATAAAGATGGCCATGTATACAATGAACTTTAAACGGAAACTGAGTGCCTCAACATGCTTCAACTGACTCAACTGATCAAGGATGGGCAGCAAGCAAATAACATGCTCGTGAAAGAATTGTGACTGGCAGAAGCATCCAAAACAATCCAACTGCTCATCAAAATATAATGTTGAAAAATCACGAAAATTTCAAACACATCGACAAACTCATTTGAGAGGTCCACCCATGCTGTCTGGGCCAGCAGCCGGCCACCTGCACTGAGATCAATGTCTCACTCACTCCAAGAGGAAGACATTTTACGCGGCGAAACTTCCACGTTTTGAGCAAAAGAATCTTGTGAGCGCGCAAAAAAGTAGGAAGGCGCGCAAAAGTTAGCTCAGTTACTGGCAGCGATCCTGCTTGCCAAGACGGATCGTGGGGACGGGTGCATCAACAAACCCATCCAGGGCTGGTCAAGGGCGTTTGGCTGGCTTCACGCTAGCAAACATCAAAGTCACAGCTTCATCACGAACCAAAGTGTCACAGCTTGCAACAACCGTCTTTGAACTTCCGCTAAACGTGCATCTTCCGCCTCGGCCAGTGTGCGGCTCTTCCAAAGCCACTTCAAGGGCAGTACGAGCCGCCTGCCGCCACATCTCTGGCGTCTTTGGTGCCTCCTGAACGTGTGCAATCGATTATCCAAAGGACAATATACTCTTAAGATCTGAATTGATCTCCTAGTCCCATGCATCTCCAAAACACGAAAAGTGGGTGAACATTCAAAGATGTTTCAAGTGCCCTTTTTCTGTGAGTCATGTGGCCTGAGCGGAAGCCGCTAAGGCCCATCCCAAAGCAGCCAGCTCTTTGGGGCGAAACTCTTCAGTGCCTTCAAAACTCAAAAGCCAGACATGTAGAGCCAGAAACCAAAAAAGTGAGATCAGAACACACGAACGCAAGTTCACACCACAACAGCATCAGGTCAATCCAATATGTAATGTATCTGTTGCATTCTTCAGCTGACAACAACAATCCTCATATCCTTCCATACTCCGCAGTGCATTTCCAGGGTACGGCTCAAAGCAATTTCGGCAGCGTGTGTCCTGAGCACGAAGCCCGCATAGTCGTTCAGCACGTTGAATCTCCCACGTTTGGCACTTCGTTTCAGAACACATCTGCTCAAAACATATGAAGTACGGTCAACATTGTCGGTAGCAATCGGAATCGTACTGTCCACACGCTCTTTTCAGTGCGAAAGCGAGCACGGTATAGCTCAAGGGCCCTAGGAGCCAAATGGCGGCAGACACAACATAGTGTGACAACCTGGCTCAACAGAATGTGATCCTACCTCAAATTCACACTCAACCTGTTCTACAGGTGTCACACGGCTATACATTGAAACACTTGTGTCTTTCCTAAGGCAAAAAAAAGTCTACTTCTGTTTCTGTACGGTGTAAAGGCACTCTCTCAGCACTCGAAGCAACAAATCTGGTTTCATGGACTTCGTCAAACAGTCTGACACCATCGTACTGGCGGCAATCCAGATCAGCTTATCTCCTCCTTTCTCGAAAGCAATCCACGTGGGAGTTCCCTCTTCCCACAAGTTCTCATGAACGCCTTGCAACTCCGTGCCGAGGCGTTTGTCACTCACCTTGGCCAGGACTTCCTGATTGAGGTGGTCAGAAAGCGAACAGCAATCTGTCATTGCCAAATGCGGAACGCATTCTTCTTCCCATGTCTTCATACTTCGAATCTTGCCCTTGATCTCTGCGATCACACCTCTCAGTTTATCGCCTGTTTCGAGTCCGTTCTGGAGGGAGTACGTTTCGGCCTGGAGAGTGCTGCGGCAGAAACGTTTAATGGTCGTGGATCCGAAGGACAACGGCATCACCTTGTAGGCGCTTGTCTTGTCATCCTTGATCTCCTTGAGATCTCCCACAAAGTGGATCCTGCCCTGTTGCGACTTATAATTCTTCTTGTTGGAGAAAGAAGCGCCTGTGACCGTGATCACACCAACTTCACTCCACTGGAGATGAGCCGCGGGAAAACACAATGCCACATCGTGACCCTTGTGCGCCAGGACAACGACTGCGTTAGCGTCTGCCAACGTGGACACTGTTGCGTCCTTGACGCTAGACTGCAAACGGCTTACTCTGTAGCCGAGGTCAGGCCTGGTCTGCCTCGAGATCCAGGCAAGTGATCCGGTGATCGACCTAAGCTTCGTGATGTCCTCCTGCTGGAGTCGCTCACTGCCTAGCCTAGAACCAGCATTTGCTCCATGGATCTTCCTAGTGTTATCGACTTTGATGACCTTGTCATCTCCCAGTTCAAACTGCTTCCCACAATATCGAAAGCGGTTAGTGTCTGAACTGCCGACACTGAACTTGGCAAGAAAAGACTTCATCACTTCCTCGCCCTCCGGAAGAAAACTGTAGAGCAAATCGTCCACGTGAGTGCACACGAGGGCATAAGCGTCTCCTCCCTGCTCACCTGGGAGATAGTACAGTTCTGGGAAAAACTGGCTTGCCTTCAGACCGCTCTTGCGTGCATCGGCATCCAAACGCAACCAAAAGCCTCTTCCTGAGTCTGTGATTCCATACACTGGGACTCTCACGAGAAAAAGGACATTGGGTTCTACACCTGGCAAACCTCCTCTTGGTTGACGCATGAGAAGGACGCGATCCAATGGTCGCCCTTGGAAATACGCCGAGGTGATATCAGCGGAATGGACGTCGGTCTGGTGGCAGGCGGCCCAACTGCAGACGAGACAGTGCATCTCGACATCGGCCGTTGGGCTGTCTGACCTCAAACCCTCAGTCACTTCGAAGTTTCCGCGCGAAACTAGTCTGCTTTTGTACATGGGCTTGTAGTCAGGGGTCTCTCCCTTGCTTGTACTGCGCTTTATCTACATCCACCTATTTAGATGGAATGCATTGGTGCCCTTCATCAATGAGTTCTTGCGCTTGTTCCGGAGTCAAAGCCACTACGGCTCCGAACTCTTCAAAACTTGGCCCATTCCTTTTGCCTTGCTTCCTGCAGGGCCTTCTGCACTTCTGGGGGCGCAGATTCATAATGGATGCTTTTCAGGACCTTCTCTCCTAGAACTTCCTCTTCGGTCTGTGCAAGGAAGCTAGTCCACATGGCATGTGCGTCTTCCCGATCTTGCTCTGTCTGCTCTCTGTCTCTCTGGCGAGCTCTCTCGAAATGTGCTTGCAGAGATGCTGGCAAGTCGTTCAATTGTTCACGCACATTAGGCCATGCGTTTGAAGTACCCGTTGATTCCCTACGGGGTGGCTGCAATGAGGTTCCACGTTCACTCTCACGTTGCGACCATGTTCACTTCCTGCAGCAGGCGATGGGCGTGAGTTGGAACCTGACCACCTACTCCTACTCAACTCTTCAAGCGCGTCTTCACCTTCGGATTGGTCTTCATCAAAGAAACCCGGTCTGATTCCTACATCTAATTCATCATCTTCTTGGAACAGGGGGTAGTGAATCAGCATCCGGAATTCGGGGTTCGGCTTCTTCAGATTCGATGAGAATCCGGATTCGCTCGGATCTGCGCGTGCATCAAGAAAAGATTGCTGAACACCTTCCTTGACAACGTTTTCGGGGAAAACAGGTTCACCATGCAAAACTGCTTGTGATCTGCTGATTTCCACCTGCACTGTCGTCTGCTGAGATGGCCGAATCGTCAACTCCTGCTTCCTCTTCTCCTTCCTCTTCAGAGATCTCTTCCTGTTCGATCTCCTTTGTATCAACTTCCTCAACATCGTCGTCATCAAACTCCGGCACCGGCCGGACTGAGCCTGATGCAGATGAAGGGTTCACTGAAAAGTTCCTCCAAGGTGCACGTGAGGTCGGTGCAGGCGCTGATGCCGAAGGGACTGATTGAACGCTTGTGCTCTGAGATCGGAGATGAAGGAGTTTCCCGATGGCCAGGGCCGCAAAGTTCACATCTTCCTCCGCAAAACATTGACGACCGCTCTGGACTGTGTTGGTGAATGATTGTACAACGCACGCCCTTGTCTCTCAAGTGCCTATACAAAATCACGGATCCTCCGACACTGCGACGGCGGCCACTTCTGCACTTAAGATCAATGACTCCACGATCCTCTGCATTGCAAGTCGTCGACCTTCTGCAAAATACTCCTCACAGTTCGCTTGTCTTTGAGCAGGCCTCGAATGATATCTGGATGTCGTGGGACTCAAGGACACCATGCGTGGGGCTTGCCTGTCTCGAAATGCAACGAAAATGGCGCAATGTGCGGGATCCTTCTGTGGAGGTCCCCTTTTCACCTAGACCGGCAAAGTTCTCCGGTGGTCACTTCCTCATTTTCGGCGGCCGTTACGACTTGGGCGGCAAACACGGTCAAGATCTTCTCTAGCACTTCAGGGGTATGCCCATCTTGGGGGTCTTCAACCAACCGTTCAATGATCGGGATCCTATCGAGTGGTGCATTGACGACTTTCTCTGAGGCTGCCTTCCTAGTCTTTTGGAGCTCCATCGGAGTCTCATCCAAAAACGAACAACAAAGCTTGCGATACACACGATGAACCGTCCTGGTAGAACCTCGAAAATCGGTATCCGAGTGTGGACAATCTTCAAAAGCAAACTTCGGGGCCTGTTCTCTGCGTTCAGAAGTAGCACTCCCACAAACAAGACATGTTTTCTTGATGGTATATGCTGTGCTCCCCTGCTTGGTGAACTCGGTACAATTCTTGCGTTTCTCTTTCGGTGGATATGGCGCTTTCTTCCTTGAGGACCCTTTTGGGATAGGCTGCAATGACGATGAAGAAGAAGCACCACCAACCTTCCTGAAAACTGAAGCTCCCCTGTACTCAAAGTGCTGATCAACCCATGTGACAAAAGCCGAAGCGATTGGACTCTTACAATTCTTGATGGCCCATTGGTGGTAATCAGGATGTTCATGAAGAATCTGCCAAAAGGTCTTTCCCCTGAACTGACCAGCCAAAATTTTCCGATCGCCCCCATTCAGGCCTTACGAGATCATTGGGACTCACCGGCGCCTCCGGGCGAACTCCAGAGCTGGCCTTCACAGCCATGTGAGCAGTGCTCTCTGTCGGAGACGCTGCACCTAGGAAAATCCCTTCGTCGTCGGATGAGTCACTCATGTCAGCGAGATGAGCTGCAGGCTTCGGGGGTGATCCAGCTTTTGGGGCGTTTGGCATCTTACATTGGGGGTCTCCAGCCCAGTGACCTAATCCACCACAACGAAGACACTTGGATTTCGCCTTGATCTCTGACAGTTTCTGACGGCGTTGCTCGATGCTAAGGTGAGATTTCACTAACTTACCTTTACCTTTTCCCTTAGGCTTACCCTTTCCTTTGCCTTTTGCCTTCCCAAAAGCTACAGTACGAATGCGGGAAGTTGCAATTGGATGGCATCACCTGAGGAACGTTCTTCAGCATCTTCACAATCGACCACTGCATTCAAGGCAATTGCTTCGCACTCATCAACATCATCATGGTCTTCGAATTCATCGTATTCGGCATGCGTGGAATGTTCAGCTTCCTCGGACTCTTCAATATCTCCTAACATGCCTACGAAAGAACCTTCATCGTGATGTTCTTGCAAGTCCTCATCTATCCATATGTGACGTTCCTCTTGTCTGGGGCTTTGCTTTGCATCCAGGGCTTTGGATGCAGCATTAAGTTGCAAAGGTTTTGCTGAGCAGGTTCAATGGTTTGTGGCCATTGATGAGTTGCAAAGGTTTTGCTGAGCAGGTTCAATGGCTCGATGTGGCCATTGAACTGGATTCTAGTATGGCTCCATGTGGTCATTGATATTAAGCTACCGGTGGGTCTAACCAGTTTTGATTATATATAACTTGTTTGACGTTTCAGTGTTCCAGTTATTACGTTTTGTCACGCCAGTAGACACACACAAAAACACACACACACCCAGAGACCAGTTCACAGAAAAACCACGTACCTTTTTTCTCCAAACAGCTGACCTTTCATGGTCACGGTGCTGGTGCCGGCGCAAGCTGGAAGCAAATCATGATCATCTCTTGTGCTCGCACATCGAAGCATTGGACTCGGGCTTCCCATGGATTATCAAAGATCACATCTTTGGTTACTATGTAACACAGCTCCTCCCTAACAATAACTTCCCGATCCGCAGTCTTCAAGACATTGGAAGCATATAGCCATTTGGCTAGACATTGTGTTTCTTCATCTGCTTCCGAGAGCAAAAGCTTCTCACCATCAACGCCAATCGAGTACGTGTATTTGGATGCCGGAAGGAGTTCCAATGGCCACTCTGTTCCTAAGTTATCAGATGGAAACTGGTTGGTCCCTACCATATACAGAACACGGGAATACCATAAACATTTTCACGTATAAGACAAGCTGCCCATAATTTCCTTGACCTTGCTCTCATGCGATGTGCTCATAATCCCTGGTGCGAAGGGTCTTGAACTACGACTTTGTTTGGACCTTGAATGTGCCTCGAAGCAGGCAATCTTGATACATTCTGAAGTACTTACTTAGTGCAAATGCACCGAATGACCTTTGGTCAACAAACTGCACGTTCAAGCAATTTTTTGGTCCCAAAATTGGTGCTGCCTTTGCCTTCCACTTGCTTGGAGGGCAGTGGCATCATTCCCGGTTGGCAGTTCAACGGAGCACAGTGTTCTTGGATTGAAGACCAACCTGTTTTGACGAAAACAGTTAGCTACATGTCAAATACAATACCTTTGTACCAACAGAGCTGGCAAACAGTATTCGGAAACCTTTGTGGTGCATTCCTAGTTCACACCAGTTGGTGCACCGCTGCGCCGCCGCTCCCGCTCACAAGGCTCAGGTTCGATGTTGATCAATGTTGATCACCTGAGATGAGGGTCAGGCTCGAAAGAAGTCCACCCTACTGTAATCAAACACATGTATAATCATGTATATATTCCCTTCACACTTGCAGCGCGTTTGACCGAATGACTCTTCCACAATTTCATCATCAGCGCATGCGCCCTCTTCCTCTTCACCCTCCATGCCTTCATCGTTCAAATCATCCAAGGGCTCCTGGGTCTGAGGAGCAGCACTCTCACCCTTCAACTTTTCCAGAGCCGCTGTCATCATAGCAACCTGCGGTCACTGCGATGATGGTAGTAGATGATCAAGATGGGTAGCAATGCACAGACATCTAGCAAAAAGAGTTGTCAAACATAAGTTTTTCAGAAAACTAGGATAATCCTTCAAGTTCTCGGCAGACTCTGGATTCCCATGTTTCAAGTGCTCCCGGACACACTCCTCAGTATTATGTAAGCTGACATTCCACAACCCCGACATCCATTCCTAACAGAACATGCTTTACGCGGTCATGGCTCGCTGATCTCCATGTTGGTCTCATCGCTGAGGCGTGGATCTCGCTTGAACTAAGTAAGTTCAAACAGTGATTGCATGGAAAGACTGTAGTTTGGGATTGAAGCCTCATCATGACTGACAATGAAGGCAAGGCACTGAATAGCATTGGCGATCATCCTTCTTGAAGCCCCACGAGTCAGACGCTTTGTAGAAGCACTTGCCAACGCTCTTCTCAGTGACACAGGCACTCGGCCTTTTCATTACTTTCTGTTTGACTTTCTCTTTCTCCTTCCCTTTCGGTTCGACTTCCTCACTCTCGGGTTTTGAAGCAGCGCTCTCAGCACTGCTTTTAGGCTTGCCCTTAGGTTTGCTCTTAGGCGTGCTCTTTGCCTTGCCCTTAGGCAATGCTTTTGGTCCACCCTTGGCTTTTGGTTTGCCCTTCACCGCTTTAGGCTTTGCCTTTGGCTCTGCGGTTTCCCCCTTAGGCGGTTTGGGGTTGGGAGGGGGTTTGCGTTCATCACCCGAAAGCTCATCCACAGACGCGAGCGGCGTGTGGGTGAGATACGCTAAAAAACCTTCACTCATGAAGTGCTTAAAATAGCACCCTGAGCCCAACCCACTCATTGACATACACGCCAAAGCTTTGGATTGAACGATGCGCAGCTACGG
This sequence comes from Porites rus, assembly GCA_964035705.1. Taxonomy (NCBI): domain Eukaryota; kingdom Metazoa; phylum Cnidaria; class Anthozoa; order Scleractinia; family Poritidae; genus Porites; species Porites rus. Next base: position 13,932 of record CAXIVM010000880.1, read on the forward strand.
ACAGGTCAAAAGTGGCAGGAACTGGATTGACGCCGGGCCCTCAGCTGCAACGGTTTTTCACGAGCAGTCCACCGTTCTCGGTGGTCATGTCTTCACGATTGCTGCAAAAACAAAGCTATCAAAACTCAAGAATGGCCACTGTGCCAACAACCAACATATGTTCTGCAATTTCTTCAACCTCAATATCGAGTTGATCCCATATATGAACGAATGAACATTATTTTCATTATTTGTTATTCTAGTTGGCTCTCATGCCATTCACCCCTAAATCTTTGGACCACACCCTCTTGGGCGCGAAAGCAAGCACGCTCATCTAGCCTCTAGCACAGCTTTGTAGCATGCAGTGCCTTCACAGTCAGGCCACCGAGCAAATAGTATTTTGGTTTTACCGGCGTCACTGTGGCTGGAACTTCGCTTCCAACTCGAACCTGAAAGGGGCACCCCGAAAAACTATGAAAACCACAAAGGGCATCAACCTGCAGTTGTCTTTCCACCCCCAACCTCCCAAATGATTCCGCAGTGTGAAGCAGAAGGTAGATCGGTGTAGCGGCCGTGGAACAAAGCTCCAAACATTTGGTGGCGAAGATTCATCTTGTCTTCGCTCGAACTGATCTCCTTGGGCCTGAATGAATTGACCTGAACTGCCGGGGTCACTGTATACCTATACGGCACCGTTTGCTGCAGGCCAGCACCATCCACCTTCAGGGCAAGGCTGGAGAAGTTGCTTTCTAATGGTCGTGGTTAGTTGAGGCATACCAATGTTGAGACATGTTAAGACAAAACCCACACCTCAACTTTCGCCGCCAAATTGTGGTCAACAACTCGTACTTCCATAACACCCCGATCCCCAGCCACTTTGCAAACCACGTCAGGGATGGTGGTGATGGTCTTTGTATCTGCCATTGCGATCAAAGCACTGTCCTTGGAAATGCGCCACGAGAGTGAAGATGCCAAAACATCACCATCGCCTGTCACAGTTCGAACATGCGACGGATTGGAACTTTGATCACTTCCCAAATCTAAAAACACTTGGGTTTTTTGTGGGCTATACCTGGCCCTTTCCAAACCGACAACACTTGAGCTTTTGTGGGCTATATACCTGGCCTGAGGGAACTTCAGTGTAAGACCCTGTGTTGAACCCAAAGAGCTCCGTTGCAGAGAGGGTGCAATCCTTGTCATCCCGGTTGATGAGCCAAATGTTGTTGGTCCGGGTTGCAACCACAAAGAGGTTGGGCTGATTCGGAAGGCGGGCCATGCCAAGAAGCCTGGGCAAGGGTGACGCTTGGACAGTTTCCTAGACACTTGGACAAATGAAGACATATTCACACCTTCCCACAGGATCAACTTCTTTCCGAGTCCAAGTGTCGGGTTCAATGGCTCGAAGTCGACAGCGGGCATCGTTTCCAAAGAAGTGATTTGCCGGCGGAAGTTCCATGGCCCGTCAGCCCGCCAATCAGGTTTGGCAAGAGTTCTTGGAGGCAGGTCAGCGGAGCTGGCTGTGGACGCGGTCGTCGATGTTGGCGCAGTCGTCGATGTGTGCCAACTCTTCAGGGATGTTGTGAACTTAGTGTCCACGGTGATCTCTTCCATGCACTTCTTCACGAACTCCGGTTGACCTGCAAGCTTCTGCTGCACCATCTCTGGAATCCTGAGTTGGACATGGATGAGAGGGCATAACGGCAAAAAAATCAAACATTGGTATTCTATAGATTTTGGTGCCCACACAAGCGCAGGAATACCAAACATTCGATGGAAAGACATTCACCAGGGATCTTCAACTCTCCATCCACGACAGCGAGAGATTCGAGGGTGGGCAAGGGCTCACCAAAAACAGCTCGGCCGCGCGATTTAGACCCTGCTTGGTCTGAAACATCCCAGTGCTCGCTCATGACCAGGCCCGTCACTGTTTCCTGGAAGCTTTTGTGGTCAGCCGCTTGGTCAGAATGGTAGATGGCTGCAAACCTGACATCAGGGTGGTTGTCCATCAACTCATCATCATTGAGGAGCCGCTTTTGCAGGTTCCAGCATGCTTTGCTCCATTCTCCAAACCTGACAATCTTTCCCAAGCACTTTTGATTTGAAAGCGGAACAACAAGTTCAAATCTGCTAACAGTTTGATAGGGTTCACAGTTTTTTGCAAAAGAAGGTTTGCCCACTTCCGCCTGCTTGGCAAAAGGTCCACGACCAGTACGGGCTGCTTTGGCGCGGTCAGCACGCCTTCGAGAAGGCCGGCTATGATTTGGGTCGTGGCCTTGATGCCCCTTTGCTGGACCTCCAGTGGTTGGCAAAAGCATTTGGATCATATGACGAGGGGAGCAACAAACAGTTGAATTGTGAACAATGTAGCACGTTACATGTGAACCATTGCTTTCACAAAAAGGGGACCCGCCAGTGTGGAGCCAAAGGATGATCCACATCTGGATTCACAAGATCTTGGACTCTGCTACGCGGGATGTTGTTCAAAGAGCCCAGTAGTGCACGACTCTTCTGCCACGTAGGGCTTGTTCCACACATTGCAGCAACGCCTGCAATATTAGTTTCAGAGATGTTTCAAGAAAATGTTGAGCAGAAGGTGTCCATTATCATGAAAATACATTCCTTTCATGTCATGGCTCAACGCAAACGAAGGACATTGTTGCGATGTTCTCCGTCGATCTCCACCATGCTCTGGTGGGGCATAGTTCAAGCTGATCTCGTGAGAGTTCATCACACTTAGAGTAAGCACTGTCACGATTGGTATTCACGACCATTATTGTAACTTTTGATTCACTGTTTTCCACTTCCGCGGCCTTCCAGCAATTTGCTGCCAAAGTACGCAAACAGCTTGTCCTCTAACAGCCGGCGGTTCTTCATGACAGTTGCCATGGAGGTCGAAGAGTGCACTTGAGGGAGACACGCAAAGCACATCGTGTTGCAATTCCCTGAACTGACCGCGTGGGCTACAGAAATGGCCTCGTCGATCAGCAGGTGTCCTCAATGTAGTCCAAGAATGTGCTTATTCGATTTTGGGGCTCATGTTCAAAAGGAACTTCTTCATGATGCATGTTTTTTTGCGCAATAACTTCCAAAGCACGGGAGGGCCACAAGCTGGTGTCTAGCACGATGATTGTGAGCCTAATGTCAATCAATGGTCTTCACGCAGGGCTCAGAGACCACAAACTCTTTGTTGAGTCTAGGCAATTGCAGCTCAGACGCGTGTCAGGCCCCATGTCCGACTGCATCGAGACAATCGTCGAGTGCCCCAGATTCAGGGTGCTCAAGCACAGGAGCTTGTGGCGAGCATCCATGAACTCGCTGCACCATTTCTTGCCTCGCATGTAGCGGTCCTCCATGTACTTGGCATCAAGCAACCCCTGAAACAGCAAATATCAGCAAATTATTCAGATGTGGGCCACCCACAAACATTTGTTGATTTTGGCACCCCGCCTGTTGACTGGCAAAGACATCCCAGCGACCCAACCAGCTCCGCAGTTTCATCATGTCAGCGTTGATGGAAAGCTTCAGCTGTTCCATGGTGGTGTTCATGAGCTGTTGGGACAACCTCACTCAGGTGGTTTGACATAGAAGTCACAGACGCTCAAACATGTTGTTCCCTCCCTGTTCTTACTGAAACATGTTTCCACTGAAAGGCTGACTTCCCACTCTGACCAATTGCTGCCAAAGGTCTCTGCAGCGCGATTGCGGGTTTCCTGCTCAGCCTGGTGGCCAGGCAACAGGGCTCGAAGGCGGCGTTCGCATACTCATGTTTTTTATGTTTCTTCCGACGCTGGTTAAAAACACCTCAGGAAACAAAAGGCCTCCTGGTTGTATTTTGTCAGGTGGTGGCTGAAGATGCTGATTTTGTTGAGGTCAGGTGGCGGAACGCTATTCTCCAGCATCGAACTGATGTCTGCGTCCCCGTGGCGAAGCTCAAACCTTGGGCAACAACATAGCAACCGATCTTACTCTCTTTGGTCTTGCATGGGTATGCACAAGCACTGACAGCGGACCAAAAAACGATTTGTGAATGTCCACGAGTGCTTTGTCAGCGAACTCTTTCGGGACAGCTTTGAGAAACAGGTCCAGGCATGCCAAATACCCACCGCAGTTCCTCTGAAGTGCTTCCTTGGGCGCATTGCGATGACCCTGGAGGATAGGGCACCAACAAAATACCACAATCATCCCCAATCAATTTGGATCAAAGTTTCGAGGTCTTTCACATGCCACGGTCGACGCTGCTTTTGTGGTGATGCTAGCCAATCCCTTTCCATTCGATTGATTAGGGTCTGGAGAAGATTCTCACTGTTTGTGAGTTTCCTGTTTCCAATTCCCAAATGGACCGGTCGCCGTGGAGTGCTTGTCGCTCAGAAGGCCAACAGCTATGGCCTCGTGCGTCAAGAAGCGCGGCATGCCATACTGCCTGGCGAAGCAGTGGAAACCATTGCACCCTGGAAACCATTGGAAGAGATAGAAACACCAGTGGAAACCATTGCACCCCGCCTCACCATTGCCGTCAGCGCTTCCTTCACCGACTTCGGTATCTTGTGCAGGAGGGCAACTGCTGCTTGACTCTCTTGTTTTCCAAGAGAGTACACGGACGCAACTTGGGCCGCGCTTTCGTAGTTCTGACGGGTTACAGTGATGACGGTTCAGCAATAAAATCGAATGACAATAACAATTGAATGACTCAAATTGATTCCTTCTGGTTTGATTGTCATCTTTTCTTTAAGAAGTGCCTCCAGCGAAATGATGGCGTTCTGCTCTGACATTCCAGATCTAATCAATAGCTCCAGTTGCCAAACAATGTTGAAGGCGTTGGGCCTCCGGCGGATCCCCACCGTTGAACATGTCACGCCTGGCGCAGAAGAGGTTAGGGACAAAGGACTCCAAGAGGGTTCAATCAGCACTAATACCCACCACATTCTCAGTCCCTCACCCCGATTCGTGTTGACCACACGGCAGATGTCAGGTTCGACGCTGTTTGCATAGATAGTTCTGAAGCTCCTTTGCAATCAATACCAAATGGAATCTAGTTGTTCCATATTGTTCCACTCAAACATACTCAAACCCATTGTTGGTCTCCTCTTCACATGGTCCGGCATGGCCTCGACAGCTGTGCAAGACAATAATATAATCTAGATCGATCTTCAGCAATGTCCTTCGATGAGGACATATGATGACCATCGAAATCTTCCTCAAGCAGGCCTCGCCTCTATCAGCGCTGGGGTGGTAAAGCCGCAGAAGCATACCCCTAGTAATGCCAGGCAACGGTTCCAGCCCTTGACTGCAAAGGCCCTTTGCGGGCCCACCAGGTTCACGCTGGCATCCATGCCCAAGTCCTCACACAACCTGAAATGTGTTGCTGGTTCCTGGAGCCAGGCAGGTTGAACGGTTGTCATGGTCAGTTTTTCTACTCCTGGAACGTTGGCGTCCGACTGGAACCCATTCAACAACACCAGGAGCGCGAGGTTGTGCTGTACTTCCTGGGGAGGAAAATTGGTTGATAACTATAGGATAACCATTCTCAGCAACTGACTAGGACCCGAACCCCATCTGCTGTTCCCCGAGGCCATAGTCCGCCCGATGTGGAAGCATCCAAGGGCGCAATTGCCAGCAATTTGAAGAAGTCATGTCCACCTCTCTCAAATAGGACCTCGAACCCAACGAAATTGCAACATATGGAAACTTATTCATTTGTATTCATTTGTATTTTTTCAATACGAGCCCATCACACACCATCTTCTGCGGGGAATGTGTGCTCCAACCAAGTGTAGAAGCCAACTGCTGTCTCCTCCAATAAGACAGCACAAAACCACCCATGACACCCATGACAAGACTCGCAACCTGCCTCAGAAGCCAGGTTCTCGCACAGAAAGACATCCAAAGTCTTGTTGCGCCGCTCCAAGTTCTCGGTCCTTGCACAAAACATGTTGCTCATAATGTGTGGCTTGTTCAGACATGTTTGAAACACAACTTCCTAGGTTGCATCACAGAAACGCCCATTCTTCATAGATCTTCAGATGCGGAAGGGCCATTGACTCCGGTGCAATGGCACTGAGGCCTTCCCCGACCTTTTTGGAAGTCTTGGCCTTCGGTTCACCGCCCCGGCGATCCGAGGTCCGCTTCTTTGGCGCCATGGTGTCCTGGCCAAACGCAGGGCAGCCCAAGGAAGATCTAGGTTGATGGTTGGTTTGGAAGTATTTGAACTTCAATCTATGAATGATATATTCCTTGCACAGAAGATTTTGTGAACGAGACATTCTTCACAAAATAGGCTGTCAAAATGCAAACCCATTTAGTGAATAAACACGACCACTTTATTCACGCGCCACCTGGTCCAAAGGCGATCCCTTTAGATTTCAATGCCGTGATTTTCACGGCATACCAAACTGGACAATCCCCTATGGATTTAGTGAATAAAGACGACAACATTATTCACGGAACTGGTCTGTGGTTCTATTCACAAAATTGTGTAGGAATCACTATTCACAAAATCCATCTATTTTTGACACACTCTTCACAAAACACAGGGTTTGCTGAAGATACCCCGGTGACAGTAGGCAATGTTAGGAAATAGGTACGGTATGTGTGGAATTATTCTTTCAAATCCACGACTCTAGCAAACAGCCTCCTGTGTCCAGTGCTAGGTGAGCAGTGCTAGGTGAGCTACCCCCTCACCTGGAGACCTTGGAAATTGTAGAGCTAACTATACTCAAAGCCTTTTGCATAGGCACGCCTTCCACCCAAAGCTGCGACGCAGCTTGAAAAAGAGCCTGCTCATTGATTGCAGTCCGGTAGCGGGCTGCGTCGGCAGACTCAGGTCTCTTCCTACCCAGTCGCAAAGAATTGGCCACCTTAATTCCGAAAGGAGCTCCCAGTTTGTGATTCCAGTCAGTTCACTCAACCCTGACTTAAAAGAAAAACTTGGTCACTTACCGCTTCTAGATCTTCTCCAACACCCACCGCCGGTGGCCCGACTGCCAGGCCAACTTGCGGCCCAGCTTGGGGCAAAGCCCTCAGACGTGCGAGCGACGCAACAAAACTTACTGTAAGGGCCCAGAGGTCCAGAGACAATGGGGCCCGAACCAACTCACATCCAAGTAAGGGCTATGGCGCGGTCGACCGTTGGAGATGTCTTCCAAAAGCTGCGCAGCTTCATGCATGTCGTAAGGATGTTCACCTTGCAAAAAAGAAGTACATCCATTTCGGGGTCGTTTCAACCAATGAAATCTACGGTGCATTGGTGTCAATCGACCTGTTTGTCGCACGATGCTGAGGACCGATCGCAGCATCTTCGCATACCTCCTGAAATCCTTGTTCTCTTTGCTGTCGGGGTGCTCGGGGGAGTCGATGAAGGCTGCCAAAAAAGAACACGCACCTTCTATACACATTCTTTATTGGAAGATGTTTTGGTGGGTGTTGGTATGAGCCTGGCGGCGCGCTGCCCATCGACTGGCAAATGACACTCCAAGGGAGGTACAGCATGGGTTTGTTGTAGGCGAGGTCACTCATAAACTGCTTGGTCCTTGACACAAGCTGGACATACCTGGACTATTTCTAGAATCTGGCGAAGCGCAGACGAATTTGCTGGGACCCGGACTCCAGAATGACATCGCGATCATCCGGGCGATATGGAACAGTGCTCCAGAACTTGGAGTCCAAGTCTTCTCGGTTGAATCCTGCCAGTGTTACGTTTCCGAATTCTGCTACAGGGCTTCAATCCTAGGGAGTCCTGTGTCAAGGAACCGACGCAATCTGAAAGCATGGGGTGCACCAGGGCCACCAATGCCAAAGATGTGAGAATGCCCATAGTGGTCCGACAGCCAGTTCTTCCTAGACAAGAATGTGTTCATGGTTTTGGAGAACAACACGAATACAGGAAGGAAATGTGGTGCTCTGGACAGGTCTATGTGGTGCTCTTAGGGAAACCACATAAAACCACCAGTTGAACCACTCTCAACGCAGGCTTGGGATGTCCACATGTGCGGCGCCGGCTGGTTTGAACGCTGTGGAACATGCACGCTCAAAGCCCAACGATTGCAGGGAGAAACGAGTTACCTAGTCGAAGATAAGCAGCCAATCACGAAATTGTGTAACGTGCTGTACATATCGTGCACGTTCATGTGGTCTGCGACGGGTGTCCGCAAAGAAGGATTCAATGGACCGCCTGAAGCACTCTGGCGTGGCAAGCTCTGGGTTGCTCTGTAAGTGAGTCCGGATCATGGAAAACATCATATCAATGTCCTCATGACTATGTCCAGAGGACAAGTAGCATAGCTCAGCCCCTTGCAACTTGGATTGTCCAACCCATGATGCTATGTTCCAAACCATGCAATTGTTCTTGGTCTCCTTGCTGCAATTGTCAGCTTGCAAATGCAGGAACACACCCTGTAGGTTCACAGAACGACTCAGGTATGTTAAGGCACTGGAAACAAGCTCGCAGCTTCTTGAGGAATTGGTTGCAAGGTTGTGTGGCGACAACCATGTGTGCACTGAATGGCCGTGTATGATCATACTTGTATTCGTCAGGCGAGGTCGAACAAAGTTCGCGAAGTCCTTGGCCGCCATCTTCGATGATCGCGGCCAGGCATGTTTGGCACTATCCATGCCGTCGATCACAGCAGTGACGATAAAGACAGGAGGCGAAAGCGATTGTACGCGGGATTGCGCCCTGACGCTCCAGTAAAACTGACGATCTTTGTACTGGCGCTCGAGATGCTTGTCAAACAGGGCCTGCTGAGCTCGCCTTGCGGGCGCACAATTGCCCAACTTCTTCAATATTAGTCGGTGCTTCAAGCACTGTGTGCAGCGCTTGTGATGGGTGCTGAAGCGAATACGGAGCTTATCCGCAAAAGCAGATTGCCAGACCTGATTGTTCAAAGGTTTTTTTACCAGACATATGTTGAACATCTGATTTAAAAACAACGAAATTTAAACATCTCAAACATGTACACTGAAAGTGTGCCAGGTCGCATTCGAAAACAGCTTTCTAGAGATTGTGTGGCCACCATTGCAAGACTGGCATTGCTTCCAATAGTCGCGAATCGACCCAGGTGGTAGGTGTTTTATCTGGCTGCGGTTCATGTTGGGGTGGTCTAGCTTATTCAGGCCTTGGCGAGGACGCTTCCGAGAGTTCAATCCATCAGGAATCCGTTCGGCGCTCTCTAGCCAAAGTTTCATCAAGAAATCATGGCACGCCATCCATGCTGCCGATGGTGGCCTAGGGCCCTTCTTAATGTACCTTGCGTCGTATGGACAATGTTCAGCCCCTGTCCTGATTGCTGCCCTCATCTTGTGGAAACGGGTCTTACCAAAAGACAACAACTTCATGTAACCAGGCCGACATAGCTGCTGACCCAACAACCGCATGCTTCGACTCCCTCGACAGCCAGGTTCGGTACCTGCTTCCGCCTTCATTGCGGCAAAGACCTCAAGGCCAGCGCGGGTCTCCAAAAGATGAATAGAGGTAGGGTCAACAGGACAAGCACGCATGCGCCAGTTAACAACATTTGGCATGAATGCGAGGGGCAGCAACCAAGTTCCCGACATAGTTATCCTGCTCCAGTTTGGTCATCGAACGGAAGAGCTCCGAAGATTGACCCACTGGTTCCACAAGGATTGAACATTTCTGAACGGCTCAAAGTAGTCAGCTTGGCAGCCACATCTCGAAGCAATGATGTGACGAAGCTTTGAGGGGTCGATGGATGTCAATAATTTTCTAGTTTTCTTTTGTTTGAAGCCACGTGCAATTGCTCTCTGTGGCCCAGGAAACTTCGGACAAAGTCCAGGCCTTGGCTGGTGGGTGCGCTTGTCGATGGGCTTGTCGAGGCCCTCGTCGCCGCTCAAAGAGGTGACAGCGTCCAAGACCATTCATCCAGCCTCATTCACAAGACCATTGATCATTGCCAATAGGCATCAAAGGGACCCTACAGTCAATGCATCAGAGCTAACTACCAGATCTTATTAAAAGACGCTCACCGCATCTTTGTGTTTATGTTGGCACACGTGGTTTGGGCTGGGGCGGGGGCTTCACTTTCCTGTCGCACTGACAAACCCCAACTCTGAGCCACTGAACATGGGATGGTTTGAAATCACAGACCACTCCCATCACACTCCCGTTTGGCTTCCCATCACTCACACTTGAGGCCACTGCGAATCCAGGGCACGCTGTCCCAGTGCATGCGCTCGGACCCCAGCAAAGAGATGGAAAGAGATGTTAGAAATTGAAACCAAAAACCTTTGTTCAATCCTGGACATGTCTTCGGGTTGTAAAACAATGTGTTCAGCCATGTGGGTTGTAACCATTCACTTTGCCTGGACATGTTGCCGAACTGTTACTGTAAAAAATATAGATATTTATATATAGAGCCTAAAATTAATTGAGAGAAGCCACATAATATCAATCGAATCTGTTGTTGGGAGATGAGTGAACTCCGCGCGATATTATGAAGAACTTCAACCCGGTCTCAAGTCGCCCCTCTCTCTCTGTGAGCCATTCGCCCAGAGTGGTCACAAAGACTTACTGAAGTAAAACTGGATCATCACTGAATGAAGTGCCAGTCTTCAAGAAGCGAAACAAGGCAGGTTGACGAATGCAACGCCAGGCGGACCAGTGTGCCCGGAATCCCAAACCGGGCTGTAATCCAAAGGTGAAATACAGGCATCTTCAAGAAGCATGAGATGTCACAGAAACACTCTAGGTATCTCTAAGTATTTTCAATTTGTCCATGTATGGCCAATTGCAGTGCCAATTGCTTGATTGAGTTTTCCCTTTCAAGCACCCGCACTGCAAGCGAAATCACTTGCTGGCAAACCTGCTGAATTGTGATCTATGATCAAAAGGCAAATTAGGAAAAGGAATCACGAGCTGCTTCTCAGCTCATGTCCGATAGCGTTCAATGCTAGCGCTGCCATGTCCGGAAACACAACATTCCCAATAGCAGTGAGCCGCTCATTCGACCACTGGCTAGGTTCATGCTCCAGCCAAGTCGAAAGCTCAGGCCGGGCCTCTGTGTGCCAGGCGGTAGTTGGAAGCGTCCGCATCAGCTCCAAATCCATGAGCTTGAAGCCCTGGCGGCGCAAGATAGAAAAGAAAACAATCGACAATATCAATGACAATGGTTTTACGACAATCACTACGAGAAAGGACGCGAAAAGACAATGCCTTGAAGAAGTCAAAGTTTGGATCTTGCGCCAGCATGAAAATTCTTTCACGCCAAGCCTAGAGCCGGGCCCAACAAAGTTTATTTGACTTCACTTTTGTTCCCGCTAGACTTCACATGTGTTTAAGGCTGTCGCAAGGGCGCCGCACATGTAGCCATTCACTTTGGCATAGGTGAGGATCCAGCCGCGCTTGTTCGTTTCCTGCAGGCGAGCTGTGTGGATCTGGTTTGGTGGGGTGTGTAAAAGGGTCCTCGACCATGTATTCCCAGACATCTTGCATGTTGTTACTGGTCAGGTTCCCCACATTCTCTGCAAGCAGAAATTTCCTTCAAGTAGCAACCACAATCATGAGTCACAATCAGGAACGAATAAAACAGTAGCAACCACTGCAACCACCATGAACCACAATCCAAACAGATCCCAGATTCGCGCTGCAATCGTCCACCAACCTCCACATGTGAGTCGCAAGGTTGGTTCGGGAGTCGCTCATGCCTCCACACTTGCCAGCCCTGGATACACCCTGAAGAGAGGTTGAAGAGAAAGGGTCAGGAAGACACACTGACATGCGTTCTACACAGTTACGCTGACTGTGACAATGTGCCTGGCAGGGAAATCCACCCATAATACCATCAGCAGACCCGTACTTGGGTCTCAAAGATGACATGCTGAACTGCTGAATATCATCGAACAGTGGCACGGTCTTGACAAGATTGTCCGCCATGCGTGCAACAGCCACTGACTGGCAAAACTGATTGCACTCGACCTCAAAAAAGATTGTTTCACGAAATCAGGTGAAAGGCGTACTGTAGGCCCCGACCATTGCTATTGGCTCCACAAACCTGGGTTCACGATGGTTCACTCCTACTTCTGTGTTTCCCGAAGTTCAAAACCATTCAAAACCACCCACATTGAACAAGTGGGCCAAAGGTTTTGTTGAATCTATCTACATTGAAGATTCCATAAGTTCCAGGCTGTGATGCTCCAAGGTCAAGTCCCAATATACCAGAAAAGCAAGATACCACGAGGTGCTTCTTTGTTCCCTGACACAGGCTTGGGCTGCAGGTTTCAAGCCACTTGAACTGACTGTTGCCGCAGGTTGCGCCTCATCCTCGCGAAGCCAGCGATACATGCCACTTGGCTTCCTTTTGACAGACTCAGGGGTTGGGTCTGACCAGCCCCGCGGCAAGCCTTCAAAACAAAGAGAAGCAGCCCTGTTGGGAAACATATAGCAAAAACAATTGACCGTTTGTCCATTTGTCATGCGCTTGAGGTTGCCATCAGTTGAGGGATGGACCAGCCATATACTCAGCAGTGTGGCACGCGATGATCTTGCCCGGTTTCTTGTTGCGTTTTTTGCATGCTGAACGATAGTCGGTCCAGTAGTGGATCTGATTGGAACAGTCCTGGAGCAATTGCAAAAGTTGAGCAAATCTGGAAGTCTTCTTCTGGTGTCAGTGTTTGAAGCAGCACTAAGTCAGTCAGTCCCGACACCCCCTCTCGGTCAAACAATTCAGGTTTGCCCGAGTGGTGCTCCCAAAGCAACCTTAAGCGACTATGTTATCCACAACTCTACATTGCAAACGACTGGTTGCCATCCCGCTCTGAGGTGAGGGCGAATCGTTCCAAATGATGTGAGTGTCAGAAACTTAGAGGGCACCGGTGTTGACTTGGACTTTGTCCCTTTGCGAGGCTTCTTTGCAACCTAAGCGCATTGCCGCTTCGATTTAAACAACTCTTGAAAAGGGGTCATGAACGCTTGCGACCCGGTAACAAGCCGAATGCTGAGTTTGGTCCTTTTGGGTTGCGGCATGAACTT
>CAXIVM010000881.1:0-28206 GCA_964035705.1 Porites rus
TCCAGTGCGACAAAGCCATCAGTATATCCCATCTGCACAACTACACCGCTGCCTCCAATGCAGGTCTGTGTCGGACATGCAAAAGCAAGAACGAAAAAGCCCCCAAAACCTGCCCTCAGTGCTCCCAACCCGTGAAAGCCTCGGCAACACTTGGAGCCTGGTGCCTCGCTTGTGCGTATCCCAACTGTGACGGCTGTGGGAAAGAAACACGCCCCCAAAACGGGAAATACCATGCCAAGCGCATGCCGGAATGGACGTGTCAAAGATGTCTTGCCAAAAAATGCCTCCAGTGCAATGCCATCCCCGGAAAGTATCAGGACTGGTGTGTGAACTGTGCGTTTCCTCCTTGCAGGGGTGGTTGCGGGCAGCATCGTCCCAACAAGAACCTCAAGTACCATGCCCAAAACATTCCAGAGTGGTACTGTGACACCTGTCAGGACGGTTACCCACCTTGTCCCGGCTGTGGTGCAGCCCGCCCAGATGACCGTGCTTACCATGTGAAAAACATGCCTGAGTGGACCTGTGCAAAGTGTCTCCCAAAAGCGTGCAGTCAGTGTGGCCGAGCCATGCGCGGACATGCGCGGACAGGCAACAGCCGACACATGGTGTCAAGCTTGTGCCTATCCACCATGCGACAAGTGTGGCCGCCCTCGGCCGAAGGCAACAGGGTACCATGCCAAGGTCCAGCCACAATGGACATGCGAGGGCTGCGCAAACAAGTGCTGCTCCACTTGTGGCAAGCCCTTAGGTGCACGAGCCAGAGCTGACGCTCAATGCCCAGCCTGTGCCTTCCCACCATGCAGTGCAGGTTGTGGTGCCGAACGCCCATCCCAGACGAATAACCAGTACCACGTTCGACACCTGCCAACTTGGGTATGCCAAAACTGTCAGACCACAAACGCAGCTGCTCCACCTCATAACACGCAACTTGGAGCCGTACCCAAAAAAAGACGCATGAACTCGTATGAAAAACCTGCCTGAGGGGACTTGTCCCTCCCGGGGTCCTCGAAGAACAAGTGCCGTACTTTGAAACAGTTTCATGACCCTCATTTCCAACCTCCAGCCCTAATGCCCACTCGGACATTGCACGCCCTTGCAGTGTCAGAGATGTCGACGCAGAGTTTTGCCAAACGAAAGCTGTGAGCTAGTGGCCAGAGCGTCGTTCATGCCAGCTACCCACAACCCAGTGATGCCTTGCAATTATTTTGACACAATGCAAATTTTCCTTCAACCTATTTCGTATTGCCAGAACAGAGCTCCGCTTCGCCAGCGGCAAGAGCGTCGCGCACGCCAGCTACCCACAACCCTGTAATGACTCGCAGGTATTTTGAGACAATGCGAATTTCCTGCCAGTCTATTTCGTATCGCCGGAACAGAGCTCAGCTTCGCCAACGGCAAGAGCGTCGCTCACGCCAGCTACCCGCACTCCCTGTGATGACTCACAGGTATTTTTATACAAGGAGAATTTTCTTCGAACCTGTTTCGTACCAGAAGAAAGCCAGAGGTCAACTTCGCCTCTGGCCAGAGCGTCGCTCATGCCAGCCCACACCCCCGGTGATGCCTCGCAGGTATCTGGCGACAGTCAGACTTTCGTTCCAGCCTATTTCGTATTGCCAGAACAAAACCAGAGCTCGATCCTGTTTCGGGCAACCCCACTTCGACAGCAACGGCTGAACGACTCCGAGCGGAAAGAAAAAAGGAGCGAATGTGTTTTTCCTTGTGCTTTTTCCTGTGAATGTGGAATGCAGCTGTCTTGTGCTGTGCGCTTTCGTGTCTTTCTTGCACGCGCGACACACTGTACACCAAGACGCAGTAAACCAGAAACAGACAAACAGTTACAAACAAAGCACGCCAGAACAGAGGTTTGTGCGGGGCCTGGGACATGGGGCATCCCTGCTGTCTTGTGAACGTGGATTCAAGGAGAATTTTCTTCGAACCTGTTTCGTATCCCCAGAAGAAAGCCAGAGGTCAACTTCGCCTCTGGCCAGAGCGTCGCTCATGCCAGCTACCCACACCCCCGGTGATGACTCGCAGGTATCTGGCGACAGTGAGACTTTCGTTCCAGCCTATTTCGTATTGCCAGAACAGAGGTTAGCGCGGGGGCTGGGACATAGGGCATCCCAGCAGCATCCTCCACACGGGAGGAGGCTGACTGCCCTGGCTTCTCTAAGCAGAAGCCGAAAGTCGGGAGAGCCGTTGCAACCAAAAACACTGAAAAAACCTACGTTTTTCTTTTCACATCGCCAAGCTGAAATTCTCGGCTGCCGAGGGGCCCGAAACCCTGTAAAGGGATATGTTGGCTACAAAGAGCTATGTTGGCCCTATGTTGAGCCATCTTGGAGGCTATGTTGGCCATATGTTGGGAATATGTTGGCTATCTAGGGCCTCTGTTGGCGATATGTTAGGAATTATGTTGAAAAAAATCTTCCGATACAACTTTTGACGATTTGTTCCTTCCCGCAAACCAAAAACACTGAAAAAACCGACGTGTTTTTTTTTACGTCGCCAAGCTGAAATTCTCGGCTGCCGAGGGGCCCGAAACCCTGTAAAGGGATATGTTGGCCACAAAGAGCCACATCTGGGGCCCATATTGATCCTACGGTTGAGCGCGTTAACCCTATGTTGGCCTCGGTTGGGCCTATGTTGGCGTCTGTTGGCCCCTAGTTGGCCTATGTTGGCCCTATGTTGAGCCATCTTGGAGGCTATGTTGGGCATATGTTGGGGATGTGTTGGCTATCTTGGGCCTATGTTGGGCCTATGTTGGCGTCTGTTGGCCCCAAGTTGGCCTATGTTGGCCCTATGTTGAGCCATCTTGGAGGCTATGTGGGGCATATGTTGGGGATCTGTTGGCTATCTTGGGCCTATGTTGGGGATATGTTAGGCGATTTATGTTGAAAAAATCTTCCGATACAACTTTTGGCGATTTTTTCCTTCCCGCAAAGCAAAAACCATGAAAAAAACCTAGGTTTTTTGACATCGCCCAGATGAAATTCTCGGCCGCCGAGGGCCCCCAAACCCTGTAAAACACAGTGTTTTTATACCTCACACACACACGAAACCCTGTAAATTACGTTGATATCAGTGACTCGGTGGTCCCCCCGTTTTGGTGACGAGGGTCGGCGGTTGGGGGGGCGAGCGTCTATAACCTTCGGTTACCACCGAAGGCCCTCCGGGCATGCCACGGGCGTCCTGGCCGGCGCCCGGATTTACCAGGCTACCGCCGGCAGCCGCCGACCCCCAGGGGATAGAGCCTAGCGCTAGCCTTGAGGCGTGACTGTCGATGTACCCTAGCCTAGCCTTAGCCTTAAACGTAACAACATCTAGACAAAGCCTAGGGCATTCCTAGGAAAATAACTGCCCGACGTACGCCATCCGTGCATAGCTGCTCCTGGAAGCCCCCCGGACGCGTGCCGCGCAGTGTCCCGTGCTCGCGCGACGCAGTCGCCAAAGGGAACACCTGCGAGACAAAAGGCCACGGAAGGCCCAGATTGACCATCGGACGTCATCTCTTGCATGAACCCCGTGATGCGGAGCCCTCCTCCCCATAAAGGATATCATTGCCCAAGAATTTAGACCCAACCCTTTACCACCAAAGCAGGTACCCAAAAAGTCGACTTTTTGGGTACCTCCCAGGTTTACCATCGGACGTCATCTCTTGCATGAACCCCGTAATGCTGAACCCTCCTCCCCATAAAGGATATCATTGCCCAAGAATTTAGACCCAACCCAGCACCACCAAAGCAGGTACCCAAAAAGTCGACTTTTTGGGTACCTCCCGATTTACCATCGGACGTCAGCTCTTGCATGAACCCCGTGACGCGTTGGGTTCTGCGGCCTGTGGGGCCGCAGGGCGCTGCCCATGGTCTAGGGTACATTTGAAAGTTCCATAGGTTAGCAAAAGGTTACCAATTTTTGGGTGAAATCTGGGAACCTAAAAACAAGAGGAAGCGCTAGAAAATTCTTGGAAAAGCATCCAGCGAAAACATAACAAAATCTAGACAAAGCCTAGAGCATTCCTAGGAAAATGCTAGAAAAGCCTTTGAAAATCCATACATCCAACAGAAAACGTGACAAAATCTACGAAAAAACAAGGGCACTGGCCGGGACCACGCCGCGACCAGCCCGGGATTCGAGCCCAGGACCATTTTGGACCGTGCTTATTTTCCCGCGCGGGTGGAGAGGGTGCCCCAAGATGTAAATCAATTGGGATGGCAGAATCTTGGACAATCCAGGCTACCATCACGTCGAAATCACATCAATTCCGGTCGTAAACACGTCGCAATCACGTCAAATCACGTAGCTATCACGTCGCTTTTGCGTAGAGATTCGTCACTGCAACAAAGGTCCGGAGGGGTAGGGGAGGTAAGGTCTAAGGCTAAGGCTACGTCCAAGTCTAAGTCTAAGGCTAAGGCTGGCTAAGGCTAAGGCCTAGTGCTAAGGCTAAGGCTTAAGGCTACGGCTAACATCGACAGTCACGCCTCACCCCACGGTGTGGGGTCGGCGGATTCGCTTGGTACCTTCACCAGCTTCACCATTGGATGTGAGCCAGGGACTCTTGACCAAGACCCCATGATACCCCATGGCCCCCACTTGATGCCAGAACTTGCCTCTGGCCAGCAGGGCCATGGGCCCATTGCAGCCAGGCAGGTTGGGCAAAAATGGTTGGGACTCCGGAGAAAACCTGAAAAAGATGTTGGGCACCTCTCCACTCTCAGCATCTGGAAAGAAACACTTTGTTGTCAGAGCAAAGAAAAGATGTGGTGTGTGTGTTTGTTCGGAAGCATCGGTAGGAAGGCGCCTCAAGGGACGCTCATGGACCCTGTTTGGGGGTCTCAAATCCCCAGGTTTAGAGGGACCAAGGGCTGCTTGGAGCGTTTGGGTATATCGAAAAATGATCAAACACGTTTGAGCAGTCGCGATGCAGACAGACATGATGGAAACATATGGAAACTCTAGCGTACTACGTTACTGTATAGAGTATTTCCATGTATTTCCTCTCTGCTGCTACTCCATTTATTTTTGCAGCAACCCATGGTCTACGACTTGGGCCTTTTGCTTGCGAGTGCACAGACACAGCGTTGTTGTCATTGAGTCATGAAATAAGTACTCGTGCAAAGGACCATCATCACGATTCATCACGAAACTTCCGGTCTTAAATGACAGAACTTCTGGTTTCCGCTTGCCAGTGCCCCCTCCTCCCTTGATTTGACTGATGTTGTGTCGAACACGATTCTCGTGAGAACATCTCTCGTGACAGGTCGAGCTCAGATATCGTTGGGGATCCTCAGAGCGGAGTGAAAATGCTGAGCTGTGCAATGTCTTTTTCAGACTCTGGAAAGAGTTCAGAGACGGACGGGTATATATAAATATATAGTTATATATATATATATTGGTAATATAACTAATAAAATCATATAATATATATATATATACAGATATAGCAAATACATGCTGGATGATGTTGGTAGGCACTTCTCTTGGTAGTTTTGTGCTTCTCTCTCGGTCGCATGCTCCCGTCATCTCGCGAGGCGTCCAGGGTATCTACCACCCTGGGTCTCCGAAGAGACTTGGTCTTCCATGCAGAACTTAGCCTCAAAGGCAGCAACTTGGCTTCAACAAGCAACAAGCAGACACCGCAGCATGGTGATTTGTTGAAGCATGTAGAAAGGGGGGTGTTCTTTCATGGTGAGCTACGGAAGCTTGACCAAACAGCCGGCCTGTGAGTTGGTCACGTCAGCAACCGGCCTGGCAACAAGAACCACTTCGCTTCACTTCCGTTTTTGGACTCGCGTCCTTCGAGTCCCTTCGACTCTCCCAGCTTCATCTTCCAAACCCTCGGAGCAGGTCCATGTTTGGTCCAAGACAAAACATGGTTGAAGCCGTTTTCGAAGGACAGGGCTTACATGCATCATCATGCATCTCATTGTATCTCCGTGCCCAGGCAGCACAGCGTGAGTTTGGAAAGCCTTGGAAGCCGAAGGCACGGAGATCGGCTTTCGGGTCTCCGGGATTCGACCGTCGCTGTCACTTCCGAAAGAAACTCACTTAAGAGACAACAGGACAAGTGAACTCAACATCATGTTCAGGTATGACTTCCAGATTGGACAGATGATGACCATATGATGACCATAAAATGCCGCCCAAGGACGGACAGTAGTCGCGGACAGTACCACGCACCAGAGTGTGTCCAAATGGTTCGTCAGTGAGTCTTTTTTTCCATCGAAAGAGTGGAAGAAAGCACTCAGTAGAGTTGTCTTCTGTTCGACGCCGCGTAGGCACCCAGGCTTTGAGTGGTCGCTGCCGCTCGGACGGAAGAGACGGGAAAGCGGCGTCGCCAGAGGCCAGAGTCTTTGCAGGTGGGTCACTTGACTCAAAGAATCTTGGGGATCCCCACAAGTGTTCTCTGAGTTTCGGGGGTTGGCAGGCAGTTGTGCGGGTGAAGCAGTTGTTCTTCACGCGGCTTTCTCAGCTTGTGTGTTTATCAGGACTCTCTGGCGGGGGCGGGGATTTTCGATTCAAGTCACAAAGCTGATCAGTCCAGTCAAGCTTTGTTGAGAAATATGTGTTTTATTAAACTTAACGTATAGTAAATCCAAATTGCTAAATAAATATTAAAAAAGAAAAGAAAGAAACATCCTTGTAGGAGTCAAGCTTTGTTGAGAGATTGCTTGTACCAGTTTTGCAGACCTCGCTCTTCGCAAGGTCTTCTCTGATGAGATGGCAGGTACCATTATTTTTGGCTGTAGGGGCCCACCAGGTGGAGCATTGATGACCATTGAGCAATTCCATTTCCATGTAGGAACAAGGACGCTACGCACGGGGCTCCTGGCATCGCTACGAACGGAGCGTTCGGACGCTACTAGGTAGGGGCTCCTGGCCTTTAAGGCCTTTGGTGAAATAGAAGCCGGACAACAGCTAAGCAACTAGCATCTTTCTTGTCCAGAACAAGCCCAGGGGTCACCAGGTGGTCTCATACAGCTGAGCTTTGACAGTCTAAAGTCTAAACGTTTGCAGAGCAAGCTGACCTGGTTGTGGATCCGTTGCCAGTTGGTTTTCCGATGAACAGACCCAGTTCGCAGGAAAATGAGGGATCCAAACAAGGTTAGATGCACTCCATAATGCTTTTGTGGCTTAGAGTGATGGTCACTCACATTCTTCCTTCCAAACGGAGGATGAGGATGAAGTCCAAGCTGTACATTTGCTCCAAAAAAGGCTGCTGCTCGCCATTTGCAATGTCCGGGTGTAGACGACTTGCCATGCAGAGGCCCCACTTAGATGAGTCAATTGGGCAGTAGATGAGTCCATCCATTCATCTCAATCAAGAGGACATGCACATACATGCACATTGGGCTGGGCAACTTTGATCAGAAAAATCGAAAACGTATGGTCTAGAACCCTAGGTTGGAGGCCATCACTAGTAGGTTGGAGGCCACGCTATTAGGTGGGAGCTGTACCGGAGCCGTGGAAAAGATTCATGTTCTTCACTTCGCTTTCACGAAGTAAATGCACCCGAGGCTTACCATTTGAGAGGGAGTGGGATCCCTGGGGTCAACAGCATCGTCCTAGGACTTCAACTAAGTCAAGCATGGGTTTTCCATGGTTTTCCCATGTTTTCCCGATGTACAGATTGCAGCCATTTCAGAAAGCACGAGTCCATGCAAAACAATGCCACATCGAGCGTAACTCTTGTTGTTCAAGCAAGTGACGACTGATGAGATGTTATCAACTGTAACCGCTACAACGTGGCACGAAAATGGGACTTGGAATGCGAAGACGAGAGAAATAAGCCATCGAAAATGCCCAAAGACGTCCAAATGAACCAATATAGTTCCGTATGGTTGTACACACGTCCGAGTGTGACATAGAAAAAGTGGAGAAGCACCTGCAAATCGCTAGAGAGGATGGAGGGACACCACGCAAATACACCAAATATGATGAGAAGCCCAGCTGCTTATCGGATCGGTTGAGGAGTTCGTTTCCAAAAGCGGATCGGATCTCAGATGGAGGGCCTCAACTTTTCGGCGTCCGAGTGGCACGGCCCCGAGGGAGAGCGGAAGAAGATTTGGGGCAAAGCAAGAAGCATGGCAAGGTGGTAGATTTAGGATGAAGGGTGCGACTGGATGACCCCCGGGTGCGACTGGATGTCCGTTCCTCAAAACATGTTTGCAAGGGACACGTGAACCGCGTGAAGGACCGCAACGGCAACAGCGCATGGTGTTGAGGCTCGGCGCTGTGGAGGATGTGCTGAAGAGCCACCTCACAGGGCTTGCAGCTCAATCACAACAAGACAGTTCGCACGTCCTGAGCAGGTTTCCATGCGCATTTCGGTACGTTCAAATGTCTTGGAAAGGCAGGGCGACCTGGAGTTTGTTGATCCGATAGAAGAGTCTCAATAGCCTTGCAGCCCCTACTCTAAGGTGCTTCTCGTTGTCCTCATCACAGCAGTTTGGAACTTGGCTCAAGATGTTCACCAGGAATATTACCGGTGAAGCCTTTTGGAACAGTCCGAAAGTCGTTGACAGCTTACATGTTCCAAGAGGTTGGGTTGTGGTTTCCGTATGGCTGTTGCCTACGTTGTATCAACAAGGCAAACCAAAGCCCCAAGCTGAAGCATACTCAAAGCATGAAACAACGACAATATATTGAAATGACAAGCACATACCAGAACAAGAGCCTATGTTTGCCTGCATTTTCCCAACAATCATAGCACAACCATACACAAACCTGCCCCCCAAAGAGCGTGGGGCCCTATCTCACCCCTAGGTTGGAACTCTTTACTTTGGACTATCTGGCAAACCGTGAAGAAGCTCCCCATCCGGTCACGCGCCATGGCCACGACCGCCTTGCCGTCCCCCGTCGACGTGCACTCGGAGGGCCTCCGGCAGCTGGAGCGCGCGGAGCGGCTGGCGGAGGCGGCGAGCTCGCAGGGCCGGAGGGCGGCGACGCAGGGTCGGAGCACGGCAGTGGCTTGGTTTGCGCAGGCCCTGCTCGGGCGCAGGACACAAACGACGGCAGCGAGCGAGCAAAAGGAACACACCGGAGGACGAGCACACCCGCCCTTGTGCCGGCTTCTGTCGACGGGGAAGCAAGCTTGGTTGGAACGCATCCCCAAAGACATCTCAATCTCATCCTGCCTTCAAAATGCTCTTCTCCAATATGTAAACAATCGTAAACACTTCCTAGAAGGGTCTCGGTCTCACATAATGATCAATCATAATTATCAGGGGATACTTGCATTGCAAAAGACTTGAAGTGATCCTGAACACCAGGTTCATCCAGGTTCACTACCTTGCGTATTCTTTAGTCTTTAGCAACAAGTCGCCAGATTCACCGAGGTTCACAAGTCCTTGGAACAGCTCTTTGGCGAAGCCCGGGCGCGATCCCAGAGCGGTCCCGTCTGGGGAACCTTTGGGTCGCGGGAACCGCGATTGCTGCAGACACCCCAGGCCCAACGCTTGGAACGAGACGTGGCAGAGTTCAGCCTCGCAACACAGGCCGAGCCGTGTTGGACAGCGTCTTGGGGAGCGAAAATGGCGGAAGAGCCGAGGGTCGGAACCGTCTTGAAGGTCGGAAATTGATCTCAGATGGTCCCAGGGTCCGAGGGCCAGGTACTCGTGGAGTTTCGGACATGGCAGGCTCCAAATATTCAGTGTCCTCTAGAGTCCTCGACTTAAGCCCACTCATGTTCACTCCATCTCGGTTGGTTGCACATCAGGCCAGCGCAAAGCAGCAGGACGTGGATCCGTCGGTCGGGCTGCAAGAGTTCTTTGGCTTTCGACATGAGCGAGTCATCGTGGAAGCTGTGGAAGAGAGCTACAGAGACTGTCTTAGGCAAGGCATTCTTGGACATGAGCATGTCCTGAGATCCAGCATACATCAGCATAACTATAGTTGCGTTTGAGGTTCCTTGAGATGCCGATGGAGCTTACGTTCTGCAGTTTGTAGATGTTTGTAGTGTATAGGATGTATAGGGTGATGCTGTTTGGGAGTTCTTCGACGCTTAAGTTCGAGCATGGAAATTCATTTCCATATGTCACGGCTTCGGACATGTTCGGACCCTCCCAATGGTGCCATCGATCGGATCAGTGGCCGGCCGCCAAACATGTCCTCGTTCGACCCGTATGGAGATCCCCCAAGAACTGGCACCAAAAAGATCAAAAATGCAGAACGGGATGTTCAAGGTTTAACAATCTCTATACATCATACCAAAGTTCTTTCTTCAAATGTTTCAGCTCTTAGTTTTTTGATGTTGAGAGGTTACTGAGAACACATCAGCAACAGCCCCACCGCTCCGTGGCCACCGCGATGCTCGACGTGTTTTCCTTGTTCGGTCGGAGGTGCTGCGAGCGGCACTCCTTCGACCGGCTCACGGCCGATTGGGAGGACGACGGGTCGCGGAGCGCGGTCCGCGAAGCACAAGGGGATACCGGTCTCGAAGCACCTCCAATGGGACCTCTCGTGACCCTGGAGGTGTTGTGCCACCGGAGGTGGCAGGAACCCAAGGGTGAGAGGAAGAGACCACACCACATTTGCCTGGATCTGTAGCATGGAAGGCTACCCAAATTCGTGCCTACACCACTCCGATCAAAAACTCCTGGTTTTCCTGCTCTCCAGGCTTAAGAAGGCTTGGGTCTCATCTGAGATGCATCTCACTTCTCCAGGAGACCAAGAGTCAGTTCTTGGGAACTTTCAACTTGCAGGCGATGCTCCTGGCGCATCAGCAGTGCCCACAGCTGCAGTTGTGGAGGGTTTGGGATGTGATGGGTATGGCATGTGATTAGTTCGGATTGGACAGGATATGACAGGATTATTGCAGATTGGATGGATGATTCAACACAACAGATGTTGGCAGAGATCTTGCCACTCCGGCTGGAGTGAAACAGGCGTTCATTAGGATTCATTAGGTATAGTTATATATATATATACATTCAAAGTATCTTTAAAAAGGAACTATATATCAAACTATTTGTTCATGTTGTTTTGATGAATTTGAGGTGTAGCATCTGCTGGGATTTTGCTTTTGCTGTTTTTCAGCGCAGAGTTTTTCGGAGCCATAAGACCAAAAGAACGAAAAGATCAACCCCAAGCTTATGTTTGCCAGACCCCTTTATTCTAGAAGTTTATCATCTTGAAAACATAGCAAGCAAAAAACAAAAAAAACAATCACAAAATGCAACCAGAAAAACAAAAGCGATCATAAAAGCAACAAAAAGCAAAAAACATTGCAAGCAAAAATGGAACAACTCAGCCGGGCTTTCTGGTGTACTTTTTGGAAGGATCCACGTTCTGGCGCGCTTTTGGGGCACTATTCTGGCGCACTTTTTGGGGAGGCTACTTTCTGGCGCACTTTTGGGGGAGGGTCCACTTTCTGGTGTACTTTTGGTCGCTTTTTTTCCTTTTTTCCCAGCGCCGGGTAAAAAAAGTCGCACTTTTGG
Source organism: Porites rus (assembly GCA_964035705.1). Lineage (NCBI taxonomy): Eukaryota > Metazoa > Cnidaria > Anthozoa > Scleractinia > Poritidae > Porites > Porites rus. The sequence continues at coordinate 11,436 of CAXIVM010000881.1, forward strand.
TCGCTTTGTTCGCTCTTGTTTCGCTTGTTTTTTCGCAAAAGAGCAAAAATAATGCGAACAAAGAGCGAAAAATAAAAGCAACCAAAAGTGCGACTTTTTACCCAGCGCCGGAAAACATGAAAAAGAAAGCCCAAAAGTGCGACTTCTGACCCGGCGCCGGAAGAAAAAAGCGACCAACAGTGCGACCTTTGACCCGGCACCAGAAAAAAAAATAAGCAACCAAAAGTGCGACACTTGACCCGGCACCAGAAAAGAGCCTTGTCCAGTACTAACCCTACCCGGCCTCCCCAAACTGCCCTTTGTGTTTTGCTTGTGCTTTTTTGGTTGCATTTTTGCTGCGTTCTTTTTGCTTTCTTGGTTGCTCTTTGTTTTGCTTGTGCTTTTTTGGTTGCACTTTTTTGAGGTTTTTTGCTTTCTTGGTTGCTCTTTGCTTTTCTGGTGCTTTTTTGGTTTGTTTTTTGTTTCTTTCAAGTTTGAAGATTTCTAGAATAAAGCCGCCTCTGGTGAACATAACCCCAAGCAAAATCAAGTGACCACAGCACACAACCAATAATCCAGAGTTGCAAAATGAGTCAGACGTATCAGAAATTGAACATTGCAAGAATTGCTTTTCTTGGTTGTTCACGGTATTTTGTTGTTGATGTTTTTCTCAGATGGTTTATGTTGCGATATTTTGCAGGGGTGCTTTGGATTAAGTCTATAGTGAGCTTGGGTTTACTTTCCTGTTGGGTCTGTGTATTTGTTGCCGGATTCTCTTCTTCATGGTAGGTAAAGTCGTAAGAATATGTAGTTCTATGTGCCCCTGTTGTTGGTGGCAGGTCAAACAATCCCCATCTTTGGCTGCTTGCAGCATGGTTTGGTGGACCTTTCGTTCGACAGCTTCACGACCGAGGTGGGTGCAGCCATTCCACCTCAGCAAGATGCTTGGCGCAGCGGGAGCAGGTGGCCCAAATGGAGAGTGAGGTTCCTTTTTTGGCACAGCACGACACCGTCCCTGTGGATGTTTACTTGGGTCTGGAACATCTTAGTTCCCTTGCACCACGAAATATATACCAGAGACTAGACAGATGATTGAGACCTGACCTAACTTTTTGTATTTGAATAGCTTCAGGTACCTATCAGATAGCCCTGGACATGCCCACTTCTGGGATTTGGATGTATTTGGATGACTTATGGATTCGACCTTCGTCCCCATCGATGCACTGAGCCTGAGGATGCTGCCATCATCGATGCATTGACCTCCGAGCCGCTGAGCCCTCAGCTGGTGCAGAGGATTGCACATTGGAGTGCAGCCAGCTGCCCTGCCTACCAAGCAGAGCTCAAAGAATGCTGGAGCATTCTGAGTCACTTAGTAGTGTTGAGAGCCAGACTGGTCATTCTTGAGATCTATAGCTCTTTTGATTCAAAGAATATCAAAGAATCCACCAGGTGAATGACAATGAATCCAGGTGTGAAAGCACCACAGTGCTTTCTTCACCGAAACAAAGCACTGGCGCTTCTTTGTTTCAGCTGAGAGATTGGTGGTTCCCGGGTCCGACTCCGTCAAGACTGGAGACCCCAGAATGCTGTCGGTCATGGAAATCCACATGGAACGATTCAAAGACCCAGCCGGCCAAAAACGATGTAAAAATGAGTCACTCAAAACGTGCCGTGACAAAAAAACATTTGCATCATTTGCCTATCATACCATGACACAGCCTGCAAGGCTGGATGCTCGATTCACATGTGCTGTTGAACCATTAAGAAGGAGCAGTGCGAAACCGAGCCCTTACATGATCATCGGGGGTACTTGATGTCCAGCCAAACAAACCTCCATCTCCTATAGGAGAAGGTGCGGCTTTTGCTGTTTCCCTTGAGGACAAGAAGCGAATCGATGAGTAGAGTTTGCCTACGTTTCAAATCTTATTTTCAAGGGAACGTATTGGGCTCATCATCCACGAGGACGTGTTGCTAGACCTTCAATTCTATGTTTTTTTGTTCGCGGGAATGTCACATATTGGACCTTGTAATTATGAAGGATAGGTCAAGCCATGTCAAGCCCCAACCTCAGCTAAAGATGACGAGCCTTTTGGCCACCACTCAGACGGATACGACTGAGGTTATGAGCTGAAGATGACCTTGCAGAGCATCACTGGCGGGGCTATCAAATACCTCCAGACACGGTACTTTGAGGAGATGAAATCCTTGGTCTACAACCACGCCGCTTCGAAGGAATCTGTTTCACCCCCACGAGCTTGGGGAATAGACCGACCGGATCGAACAGGATCGGAGCTGAGAGGCTCGAAGGTGAGAGACATGTCGATGGTTGGGACGGCTCCTTTTGAAGCGTCCAAGCCTGGGTGACCAATCCGAGTGTGGCGCTATCAGGATCCTACGGCCAGGAGCCCCTAATAGCTTCTTGTTACTAGTAGTGATGCCAGGAGCCCCTAGTAGCGTGCATCCGAAACTTTTCTTCATGATTCGTGCAACATTTCTCGGGTGCTTTCCACTCAATCTTCATGTCCGTTGCAGCCACGACGGCCTACCGCTGGCTGCACAGCCTCAGGTGGAGGCGGCTTTAGGCGGACATCCGGATGCTTGGTCCTTGGTCAGGGCTCATGGCCGGCTGAAGTTCCAAACCGCTGCTTTTCCAAGCAACGTGACCCACGTCACTCGTCGAGTGGAAAATGTCATTGAATTGGTGGCACGGACGGGGCTTGTCTCATTGGAGGCACAGGGTTCCATAGTTTTAATATTAAGATGATTGAAGCATTTCGTTGCTGCAATTGCCGTTTCGATTTTGAATCACAGCTGAACACAGCCTACTCAATTCGACCACCCCCCACCATCCTGACAGTAGTTGTGCCTAAAAGGGGCGCAATCCATTTCAACCTGTGAACGCGGCCGCTTAGGTTTGGTATGCCGCTTATGTCGCAGCCCGTTCAGGGCTTAGCTCCCTCTTAGTGGAGCTTCCTGACAAAGCTGGACCCTGCTCCGAGCGAGCCATGCTCCGGCCAGTACCTTGGAGCTCAAGCCTCCATGGATGGCCAGTCAAAAAACATGGTTTATACAGTAACAAAAACACACAACCAAGGTTCCATTTCAGGATTGAGGGGCATCACCAGCTTGTTTCGATGTTGACTTGCCAGCTAGACCCAGAGTTCCTAAGGAATGTTTAAATAATACTGCACACGACGATATCAGCAGGGATTCAGCTACCAGAAGTCTAGCGAGCAATGAACATAATGGAATATGAAGACATCCTCCAAAATATTCCAACATGCCGACCATTGACCATGGTCCTTTCATTTCAATGAGACGTTTTTGTCATCTCGCCACGTTCATTGACCGGCCTGGTCTGCCCATAAGGTGTGTCTTCTCCTGGCGAAGCGACTACAAGCCATCGATCCTTCCCAAACATCGGAAATGGCGGGGAGTCAAATCGACTCTGCTGACCTTCTACGTGCAGATGTCGAGGTGCAGTTGGTGTGTATTTCTTGGTTTCATCAATGGGAAGCTGTATGTTCTCTCTCTCAGGCGGTTTCGGCAGGCGTGTTTGTTTGGATTGAAATCGGCTAGTGGCTGAGAAGATGTCGGTCCTTTGCCTACGTTCACAGGCACCCTTGGGCCCAAGAACAAACATACCCAAGGCCAAAGGGCAAATGACGTTTGTCCTCAAAAAGGTAGAGCTTAGTAGATAGTTCCTGTGTCAACTGTCCACTGGACGATCATCATGTGTGATTCAAGGGGCCGGGGGTCTAAAACACATGTTCTGTGCGCTGGGTGGCTTTAGCAACCATCCACCAGGTCAAAGCTGCTGTTGCGTCCAGATTTCGGATTATATCTCTACTTGGCAGCCTGTACGAAGTAAAGAGGAAATGCTTGGAGAACTTCCACACTCACCCCTGACGGAGAATTGTTCTTTCTGAAATCCCCAGACGTTCCAGCGAAAAAATGCTCCGGGCGGTGAGGGGCCCTAACCAATCTTTGCTTGCGGGAACCCACTTCTTGTAGCCTTTTAGGCAATGATGTACAATAGTGACAATAGTGATTTATATTAATGTTGCCTCACAGTCACAGCCACAGCCATGGAAAATCAGCATCATGTCAGGGAATGAATTTAAGAGCACCACAGAACTTGTTTTATCTTTCCGTGTGTACTCGAGCCCTATCCCAAGCTTTGGTTGGCAAACCTCCCTCCAAGTACACAATCCCTTGGGATTTGTGACTATGTTAAAGGAGGCAAGCATTTTGGTTGGGTGTGTACATGTGCAATGTGTGTATTGACCGTGTGAGCCATATACCAAAAACAGAGGGGCTTTGACGTGACGTTTCGCGGCATTGGACGTTTCGCGGCACATCCATCGTTTCGCTTCCCGCTTCCCGCCCCTTCGTCATGCTTCCCGCTTCGCTCCCTTTTCGCTTCCAGGAGACATCCGGCTTTCAAGACGTCCTGGTGTCCCTCTTGTTGGGCCGTGGCTTTGCCTTCGGACGCCTGCCAGAGGGCACCGTGGAGGACTGGCTTTGGTTTCGGCTCCACTTGGCACCCTGGCAGGCATTAGAGGCAACAAAAGTATGACCACGACGTGTTTTGCGTTGTAAATTTGGCAAATTGTATCCTTGATTTCCTCAGCCTTGGCATGCGACGGCTAGGAATATGGTGGCATGGTAGATCATTGGTCATAGTCCTAGCGTGAGGGTCGGCCTGCGGGCCAGCGCGATATGGGCCTGCAGGCCCGCGGGCCCGCGCGATTCCTGCAAAAAGCTACCCTTGTTCCCCAGATAGCTGCAGGCTATAGGAGTTCTAATTTCATCTAATTTCTCAATGGTGTGGCTTTGGATCGGCGTTTTGGTGTTGCCAGTGCTGCTGCCGTGCTGATGTTGGTGCAGGTGCTGGCTTTGGATCGGCGTTTCGTTTTGCGCATGTCATGCCAGGGGTGACATCATATCATGCCAGGGAAAACATCATTGTCATGCCAGGGATGACATCCCGTCATGCCTCGGATGACATCATGTCATGCCAGAAATGACATCCGGCCATGCCCAGAATGACATCATGTCTTGTGAGGGATGGCATCAGGTTATGCCATCCCCTGTGTCATGCCCGAAATGACATCATGTCATGCCAGGGAGGACATGCTGTCATATTGTGCATGACACTTGTGCAGCAATGATCATCATGTCGTTTGGGCAGCTTTGGCTGGTCCTTGCCGATCTTGCAGTTTAACGTCTGTGTTGGGCAAGGCGGGTGCATTCAGCTGGTAGATGTTGCACATATTGGTGAACTGGTCCGATGTTGCGTGCTGTGCCGCGGCGTGTCCTTTGAACCTGTACACCCGCTATTTGGGGCCTATACCGGTGTAGTCAATCATAAATCAAAAACCTTCAGTTTTTGGGGGGAGGAAGGACTTCTCCAATGAACGTGGGTAGGTGGAATACGGTGAAAGGCTTGCTTGTGAGGGCAAGTCAAAGAGTCAGAAAAACATTGGTGTGGATAGGTAGTGGTGGCAATTCACCAATTGATATTGACCAGTGTTAGACACTCCACACCGACCACGCATGCAATCGAGCCCGCGTCAAGCTCGCGCCGAGCCCGCAGAGCCCGCTCAGAGCCCGCACGCCGAGCCCGCAGCGAGCCCGCGAGCCCGCGCAAAGTGTCGGGCCCGCGCGCCCGCGCGAGGTAACCCTCAGACGGGTACCACTCCCAGATCATTGTACTGCACAGTCCACCATCGTTTAACTCGATCGAGGTTCCCAGTCGTTCCTTTCATCTCGGAGATTCAGAAAGATCCGCGCGTTTGGTATTCCAACTTGCTTTGTATCCCACCATTCCAACACAGCGTACGTTAAAAGCCCTCGCTTCCGACTCTCGATGCACATCGCGAAATTTGTCGCATTGCTCAGGTCCATCTGCTTGGACAAGAACACTTCTCCTTGCTTCAGAGAGTTGTTAGTTGGTTATTCGGTTGGTGGTCTTTACACCTTTTGCTTTTGTAGGTCGAAAAAAATCAAAAAGGAACAAACAAACACCCTCAGGGTATGTCGAGGGTATCTTGGGACCCTGGCCTTGCAATTTACTCTCAGTGGAAACCCTTGCTAATATGAATTTCTAACAGGATCCTCAGCATGGGGGCAGGGACCACTCAGCATTCGTGTCCTTTCCCAAGTGCTGCCTGTACAATAGGCCTTATGGTTTAATGATGAGTTCATTGTCATGGTTACCATGGTTCATTCGGTTTCTGGTGGGCCCAGGATGATGATCAGTCGCCGGAATTCAAGAATCAACTCGAAAAGCTTCGGTACCAGGCGCCCAAACGAGCAGCAGAACGTTGAACAAAAGACACGCCGGGTCCTTTGAAACAACCCGTGACACGACCCATGAAAATCGCAGTGCCTGTTTTTGTGAAGTCCATCGCTACTAGGCTGGAGGCCATCGCTAGTAGGTTGGAGGCCACTAGTATGGGTGACGAGGTGGTTGCACTAGAGATTTCCCAAGAAGATCTCAACCGAGGCTTCACATTTTCCAGGTGTCCTAGTCCCGGGGCTGCGTTCTGAGGCCTAGTGTCGTTGGTCCATCACCCGTGTCGTGTTGGGAAAACTCTCGCCGTTCGGTGTGGCAGATCTTCCGTTTCTTCACCAGCGCTTGCCCTTCCGTGGGCGGCCTCGGCAGGCAGCTTCACTGGGACCAAGCCACTTCGACACGCCCGAGCCGCGCCCAGAGCCTTCCAACGGCCAAAGCCGCCCGAGCCGCGGCGCGAGCGGCCTTGGACTGGGGCTGGTGCCCAGCAACGCCATGCAGAGCCTGAATTCGGTCAAGGCGTGCCATTTCGGGGCCGACGAACTGGTATAGTAAAATTGTATAGCGGGCGAGGTATTCATGATGATCGTATATTGGGTTTGTACCATGCACCCGTAACAGTCGGTCAACATTGATCACTCTGTTAGAGAAAGGCCTTGAACCTATCATCGTCCATTCTTGGCAATATGAACATGATAAACCCAAATCCGATAATCCTTATAGGTTTATTTGTTCACAGCTGGTGAACTCATGACATCCCATGGCGCAGTTTGCGCGACGTCCGCGCGTGCCATCCGCGACGTCCCGGCACGAAAGGCCCCGGTCAGACGGTGCCGTCGGTGCTTGTTCGGCGGAGGTCTTTTTGCTCACCGCGCAGTTCGGACTGGTCTTGCAGCAGTTGCAGCTTCAGGAGGGCTCTACATGTTTCTGCTTTCAACCGGTTGTGACCCCCTTGGATGGTGGCTGTGTCCTGCTTGTGGGTCAATGGAAATGGTGTCATTCTTCGGGGATAGATCCAAACTCGGGCAATTCAGTGGGATCAGAATCGTGATCCATTTGTTTTTCAAGTTCCATCAGTTCTTGTAGTGTTGTGGGATCCTGTCGGACAATCCACGGAAATCAATGAGGTGCTGGCAAACCTTTAGAATGGGTCAGTTGTTTGGTCAGTAGCCAGGAAGGAGATGATCCATTATGATCCCAAAATATGTTCAACCAAAAGATACCAAAAAGATCCAAAAAGGAGATATGGACATATATGGACCTTGAATTTCTTGGACCTTTTGTTCAGGACCCTGGCTCAGCTGGAGCTTTTGTTGCTGGGCCCAGGATGGTCGAGCCGGTCGGCACGTCATGCCCACGTCAGCCGACTCGGAGCCGACCGTTGGACCGGACCCCGTGGGTCGAGCCGGAACGTGTCGTGACAGGACCGAAGCTTGCGTGGGGTGGCCTTGCACATGGCCTTGTTGCTGCGCAGGTCTGGAGCCTTCGACGCTGTGAAAAGCCTGGAAGCTCCCGTGGATGTCTCCGCCTTCCTGTGGCTTGGGCAGAAAGATGCAGAAGGGATCGGAATGTGGTGAAAAGCGGTGTACAGTAGCAAGTGGTGGAAGGAGGCGATGTTGTTCAAGGCTTGGGAGCGGGCGTTAGATTAAGGATGGTTGAGGGTTGCCAGAAAAGTACTGTATGTGTTCAAGCGAATCCCATTCGGAGAGAACTCCAGGCAGAGGCAGAGAGTGTGATTCTGATGTGATGTGTTCAGTGATGTGATGTGCATCTGGATGGCACTCAGGTGGATTTGTCATGTAAACCACCCCCGGTGGTTCCATGAGACCCACATGGAACATCATGGAACCGGGCGACCCGCATTTGTCCCTGCAAGGAAGATGTCCACCGGGTGTACACCTGGAAGACTAACATGGAACCTGAAAACCCCTGGTTGGTAGAGGAAAATAGTCTTCCATGGGACCATTGTCAAGGTCTATGTTAGTTTTCGGGAATGTATTTCATCTACCAAAAAGGTCGGGACCGGTGCCAATCTCTCGCCGCATGGCCGCATGTGGATCCAAACCGGGAGGCCCCTGAAAAACCCAGGGTAGTACCTTGACCATGTTTGATCGTCTATTCGGAAAAACCAGGGTGTCCTCGGTTGAAAGACCCACAGCCAGACTGCTGATGAGCTACGGTATATACGTTTGTGCACAAAAACGCTGACAAGAAGGGACCCAGCGAACGGCAGGACGTCGGCACGGGGCTTCGGCTTCGTTCGTGGGGCGCAGGTGCGACTATGCCTCCAACTTTGCTTCGAGAGATCAGCTTCAATACTTTCGGGCGTTGGATGTGTCTGAACGGGTACAAGCCTTGCAGCGTTTGCTGCTGAGGGGTGCAGCAGGCGCGTGCGCGTGGTCCGACATGCAGAGTGGTGGACATGACCCAGGAGTTAGTGAAGTCACACAAAATGTGTGGTGGATTGAGAAGATTTCCACGTTGTCAGTTTGGATGGGCTCTAATTATCTCTAGTGATCTCTAATGTATTCTATTAGTATATCGATGTCTTTTTTGTTTGTGGTGCCTGCTTGCGCTGAAATGGTTGGATTTTGTTTCCTCTACTCAGCAGCAGCACCTTTTTGCGTAAGTGTGTGGCAGCCCCTTTGCTCAAACTCCTCTCAAAGAACAAGAGCAACTGATTCGGGAGCACGGCCGACCTGGAGCCTCCAGGTGATGAGCTCCTGGGCTACATCGACCCCAACGGCCGACACCGGCCTGGCCTCTTAGAGCAAACGCTGCAGGAGGACGGTGGTGAACAGTCGGAGTTCGTGGAGCTGTGCTCGAAAGCTGGGCGGCAAGCCGCGGAGCAGGGGCAGTATCGGGAAGCGATCCGCCTGCTGCACCTGGGGAGGCCGAAGGGCGTGTGGGCACCCGTCTGGCGCGCGTGTGTTTTCGGCGGCGGAAACGGCGCGTGGCGCGCGTGCATGGCGCGAGTGGTTGAGGTGGTTTGCCATGAGGTTTTGTTCGCTCCCTACCAGGAGGAAGACTCGCCGAATTACGATTTTAGTTTGGTTCTTAATGTTCTTGTCACCAAAGGTACTCGCCGTCGCCTTGCTTTAGCAATAGTTGTAATGTGATACAAGGTGATATACAGTGGCAGCCATGGCAGCTTTCTCAAGTTTGATTGAGGATACTTTGATAAATTGATTTGATGAACAAACAAGGGCGCCACGGCTGCCACAAATGATTTCTGGCAATGGCCAGCGATAGCGGAAAAAACACTTCTGGCAGCGGCAGTTCCAGTGACCATGCAGCGGCCACATGTGATGATCCACCACGTGTGACATGATCATCCACGATCAAAGAGTTGGACAAGCTGGCAAGCAAAGTGGTTGTAGGTGACAAGGTATCGTTTCTTGTGTTATAAGATTCTTTCATTGGAGAGAGCCTTGTTTCAAGATCAAAAATAGAAGCAAAGAAAAAAAAGTCAACCAACATAGTAGTCGGTGCCAAAAGTCAAAGTAAAAAATATCAAATCAGAAAGTGTCAGAAAGTAAAACAAAATCAATTGGCCCAGATCCGACTTTTTCTTGTTTTCCAAAATGTGACCCTTTTTATGTGTTGTTTGCATGTGTCAGTGTTCTTGATTTTTGATTGTTTTGGGTTGTTTTCTAATATTGGCTTGTTTGACGTTTTTTGTTACTTTTACCTGTGTTTTCCTTGTTTGAGTTTTATATGTTGCCGTTTTGTTTGACTTTGGTTTGACATTTGTTCGACTTCTTTTTGACTCTTTTTTGACTTTCATTTGAAGTGTTCTTTTTTCGAGTTGTGATCTATATTTAACTTTTTTGACGTGCTTACCATAGCATCGTTCAAAAACACACATCTATTCTTTAGTAAACGAATTTTCAAGACTGATTTTGAGCGTGCTCCAACTGCAGTCGCGAAAGGTTCGCGAAGGTCCTGCGAAAGGTTTGCGAAAGCCAAGTTGGTGACCTAGGGCACCCTGCAAAAACAATTGGGCCACAGACTTCCAATTTGCTTATTCCCGCACCTGGAAAAAACCATTTGGCCACAGACTTCGTATTTGCTTTTGCCCGCTTTAGACTTGCGATTGCTATTTCTCGAGGCTGGAAGAGCAATTAGGCTATAGGCGCCCGATTGCTGGAGAAATGGAGAAAGGAAAAGAAAGTAGGACTTGAACGCTTACAAGCCTGGTGCCTTATCCATTGGGCCATAGCTTCTTTTCTTTACTACGCATCACTTTCTTCTTGTGCCCGCCACTAGCAAAAAGCAAGTGCGCCACACAGTCCTGATTGCAACACTCCACCGCGCGCTGGACCACAGATTTCCAGTTGCGTTTTCCCAAAGAGGCGATTGGGCCACAGACTCCCAAAGCCACAGACGTCCGATTGCTTTTCCCGACCCTGGAAAAAGCAGTTTGGCTACAGACTTCCAATTGCTTTTGCCCAGGCCTGGCAAAAGCAATTGGACCACAGACTTCCAATTTGCTTTTCCCGACCCTGGAAGAAGCAATTTGGCCACAGCCTTCCGATTGCCTTTTCCCGACCCTGGAAAATGCAATTTGGCCACAGACTTCCAATTTGCTTTTCCCGACCCTGGAAAATGCAATTTCGCCACAGACTTGCGATTGCTATTTCCCGACCCTGGAAAAAGCAATTTTGCCAGACTTCCAATTTCCTTTTTCCCGGGCCTGGAAAAAGCAATTTGGCCATAGACTTCCACTTGCTTTTTCCCGAGGCTGGAAAACGCAATTTCGCCACAGACTTGCGATTGCCTTTTCCCGACCCTGGAAAATGCAATTTGGCCACAGACTTCCAATTTGCTTTTCCCGACCCTGGAAAATGCAATTTCGCCACAGACTTGCGATTGCTATTTCCCGACCCTGGAAAAGCAATTGGCCAGAAGAGGACGAGAAGAGGGGAGAAAAGAGAAGGGATGAGCCGGCGTTCCTCAACAACAGCATGGTTCCTTGGGAGTCTCCAGTCCCAACGCAAACCAATTTTGGCCGATAGTGGGAAAGCCCCACGCGCGAAAGCTTCGCGAAGGTCGTGCGAAAGGCCTGGAAAAAGTGAAAGGAACATTGAACAACCCCCGTATGAAAGGTGTTTATGGTGCTTGTGGAGACACGGATAGACATGCTTGAAATCCATTTACAGGCATGATCAACAGTGACCACGTTGTGAAAGTAGTACCCGGATGTACTTCCTATGCGGCCTTGATATGAAGATTATGAAGGTGTTTTCCACTGCCTTACCTGGCTGTCCAGGCGAAGTGAGTTTTCACGCGTCCTGCCCATGTGAAGGTGAAAGCCCTGTGATTTGCCGACCATGGGACCATGGTCGTGTGTTTTCCGGGCGCCTTCCCCCAACGCTTTCCGTCATTGAAGTGAATGTCTGAGCGAATTTTGGCGGTTGAACCGTTGGTTCCTAACGTTGAGCCAATCAAACCCCCTTGTATTGGAGAGTGCAGACCCCCTTGTAACATCTTGTAACACCGTTTTGGTAGGGGAGGTCTACATTCATCGACACGACTACATGAATTCAATGGTAATTGGGGAATGTGGACAACTCTTTGTTGTGCAGGACACCGGGAAAAAACGGTTCCACCCATTGTGAACATTTGCTGGTTTTAACCTGGGCAAAAATTCATTTAAAAACATATCAGCTGCATCATATCATATGCTTCAACATCAATCATCACAGGAGAACTTGAAATACCTCAAATTTACCATAGGATAGCGACACAATTGACATTGATATTTGTTGCACGTTCCATGCCGCAAGGTGCTACAGCGAAGTCCTTCAAGTCCTTTGCCGCTGCTTATGTTTACCAATTTGGCGCGAACAGGACAACAGCGAGGCCATCATCCTAGCCCAAGACATTCAGCGCTTTTTCGATATCTACGAGCGGAACTTGGATCGCTATGCTCTCTCATCGCAGGTTTCTGAGACAAAACGTGCAGTCCCCAAGAAATTGGGGAGAACCAAATCTATGTGTTTGATAGGCAGTGGGTTTTCAGAGGTATCAGGTATCACCTCTACTCATTGCTGAATCAACCCTTTTGGAAAGTTTTTCAGGATCTTGATGGATTTTGCCCACCACGTTGGCACAAGTTTGGCCAGCGATTCTCCACGAGCAACTCATTGTAATCGGTGCAGCGGTGATAGTGACACCCAGTTGGAAACTCAAATATCTCACAATTTATCATCAGGTTTTGAGTGGTTTTGCTACAATACTTGATAGGAACTGATAGTAATTACTGCATGTGATATTCAATGATATTCTGCTTTCCTGCTATATACTTTACAATTTTACAATTATAAAGTATTATCATATTATCTATTACAGAGAGAGAGAGAGAGGGAGATGTGGCTTGGTGGAGGGTATGATTCAACACCGGAGGCATCGATCAAAAAATAGCCAAGCTTTGCATTTGCTTCTCGGTTTTCTAGACCCTCCAGCACGTACGAATCCCACCCCGCAAAAGAGTCGCATGAAATCGGGGTGATGAAACCTTCGAGTTTTTTCCTTCGTCTCGAAACCGACCACCGAGACGGAACGTCGTTTCCACGTCACGTCAGCTGCGTCTCGACACGCACGGTGCGCGTCGTCCCGCGCACGGTGTGAGGTGTGGGCGATCGCTCGGAAATTGTATGCCACCCGCATGTTCCACAGCTTCTGCGATCGCGGGGAACCGGAGAACGCCTTGGACGTCTTCGACGAGAGCAGCTGCTGTGTTGGGGCGCTCCCGAGGCGGAGGATGAACCGGTTTGGGGTCCGGTGTGCGGTTTGGATGGTGTGGCTGGCAGCATTTGACAGGTGAAACGTTAGGATGCCCATAGACAAACTATGACAAACTTAATATACCCAGAAGTGTGTGGCGGTGGACACCTCAACGCTTCAAGGGGGGATGTATGAGAATTAGTTATGCGACAATAAAGACCACGAAACAACTGAACCAACAGCAAATTGCAATCTAAAAAGGTGCGGCCTCAAAAGAAGCGTTACCTTGCACAAAGCGAAAGGGGGGGTGCGGTGTCAAAGGAACCCCACCATTTAGGCATGGTGCCCGCTTGCTTTTGTATGAGACGACGCCACTGACCAACGACAAGAATCGAAAGGGAACAAGGCATAAGCCCAGTTTGGACTTCATCGTTGATCCCAGCTGCTTTGGGGTTAGGGTGGACGTAGTACAACAAGTACGGTAAGTCAGGGTAAGTTACAGACATCAGCACCTCGGAACGGCAGATCCAAAGAATGAAATCTCCAGTCTGGTTTACCCCCAGAACACAAAAGAGTGTTTGTCCTTTGTTCAAAAGCATGATGCAACTACCGAGACTTTGTGGTTCCATGAGGTTCGTGGTTGGTCTAACAAACCTAACACATGCCACATCATGTTCATGTTTAATCATAGGAAGCCGGAAAGACTCAGACAGATCGTAGTTTGTTCAGGAAAAAAAACACCACATGACATGGTACAGAAATGTCCAGTAGTTTTGGAGGTGTGATGCTTTTCCATCAGTCTTGGATGTTGTGCCATCCCAGGTGGCTAGCCGTTGCGTCGGCCAACGGTACACCCGTCCGTCCACACTGCGGTGGGGGAACGAATGATCTGCGCCCTTTTTGTGTCGTAGGCGTTTGTTCCCAATGCATCGCATCCAAACCAACAGAGCGGGTTGGCCCAGAGGAGATTTCGGCCGAGTACCCCCGCATCGTGGCCGACTACATCCGTGTCCTCAACTATGCAGCTTCACGGGGAGCAATGGCAGCTGAATCGCAGGTGTTTTTGTGGGTGTTCTTTTGGAAGGTCTGATGCAGGGTTTGGAAGATAGACATGCCAAGGGTCATGTTCTTTTCGAAGTTGGTCATGTGGTCATGTGGTCCTGCCGTTTCAGGATGCACATGGGGTTCACAAAACATTCCACCGCTAGAAGGATGCCATAACCACCGTAGAATGCGCGGTGGATGGGTTGACGTGCATGTTGAGACGTTCAGAGTGCGCGGTGCTGGGACTGGGTTTGAACCCACACCGATGTGGGGACGAGCTTTCCATTCCACCAAATCGGAGCGTGCTAAGAAGATGTTCCTTCTGAAGAAACACCATGAAACACCCTCGCTACAACATCTCAACTGTGAATGTACGTTTGTGTATATATATATATATGGATTTGAAACCCTTTGGGTGAAGATCCTCAAGCTGATTACACCAGTCTACTGCCTGTTTGCCTGGGTGCGCGGAGTGCTCAAAGGAATGCCGTTGTGCTCGCGACTGCTTTCATGGCAACGATCCTATATTCTTGCTCGACTGCTCGCGCCATTACCCGCCTACGCTCCCTCCAATCTTGCAGGGTGGTGACTGGTGCCACACGATCTCACATGCCTATCAGGACCCAATGATCCAGTATGGATGTATCAGGAAGGATCAGGAAGGCACCATCTGTAAATGGCTACCTTTCATGACCTTTCATGCTGGGAACAGAATGCCTCCACAAGCCAACACAAACTGCCTCGATTTCTTGGCTCATACTCGTATATACAATGTGCCGTTTGATGATGACATGATGATGCTTAACTGAATGCTGCATCGTATGGACAGCTTAGGCAAGAACAGCAAGTCAAATGGTTTTCACGCATTCCATATCTATTACGGCATATAAAAAGATTTGAAAAGGAGGCACTCCGTTTGACCTTAGCACTGCTTCAGTCCCTTTTGTTAAGGCCACATATGCTCTCCAAGAGCGACTTCGGCAGCTGCAGTGTTTCCTCGCCCGGAACAGTCGCATGGTGCTGGACCAAGAGACCCATGCCTCGCTCGCCCAGCTGGGCTTGTGTTGTTAGGCCGGAGAAGACGAGTTGGGGTGTGGGAACCGCAGGTTCTCGGTTTTGCGGGATGCCGATGGATGACAGGATGAAGGGATCAGTGAGTGGACCCCCAAGGGCCAAGGGTCATGGCAGTGAAAATCCCACCAAACCCATGGGTTCGGTGTTCCCTCGCGAACAGGAATCTCTTCAGAACTGACCCGCGGTCTGGCCGTGCCGTGCCCCGGTGCCATGAACCAAATGGATCGGTCGGCAGAGCCCGGCGGCCGCACGCAACGGTGATCGGCCGTGCCTCCAGGTTTGCCGAAGCAGCGGCGAGAGCGGAAGAAAGCGGAGATGCGAAAAAGACGTTGTTGTGGCACCGGGATCATTGTCAGACAGCGATGTTGTGGCACCAGGTTGCAGCCCTGCAAAACATTTGAAGAGTGTGATGTCATTCCAGTGTTTACATGAGCCAAACCTGTAGTGTTCACTGTACGTAGTAGCGACTCAGTAGCAGCCTTGTACTCCTTTGTTTATTTAGGGATACAGCCATCCATCCTGTTGTCAACCGCCAAAATATACCAAGACAAAGGTTTGACACTTCTCATGTAGAACCGGTCAATTAGAATCACAGGGTGACCTCAAGCTAAGCTGCCAGTGTGTGGTTAGACATGTGTAGCCGATAGGCGCGATAGGCGGCGGAACTCAACGCATCGAGATGTCAGGGTCCTATCCTCATTGAGGGAACACTGTAGTGACTCTATTTGGCTTCATGGGCAAAAGACCCAGGACCCTCAGGGCAAACCCTGTAAAGTCCCCAATTGGTATATTTATATATAGTATAGATTGATGATGATAACGATGATAGATGTAGAAAGTCGTATGTTTGTCAACTGGTCAATCTCCAATGCACTCAGGGAAAATCGCTACACGCAAAGCTTCACGGAGGATGTGCAGCTACGTCGGTTTTTGTGCGATGACCCCGCGGGAGTTGGCAAGTTTGTTACGGTACGATCAATTGCATCACGGGAATTTGGGAAGCATCACATTTGGGAATGTAGACTGTGACTTAACTGTTTCACAAGCTGATGCACAGTGCCTCTGAACTGACGTTTTGTCATTTTTTGTTGCATTGGCAACGTTCGAAGAACGGAACCGGCTGCGTTCGCCCATGTTGGTCGCGTGAACGCCGCGCCGTGAAAGCCACGTGAAAGCCGCGTGAGGCCTTCGTTCATGCCATCGTGATGACCTCAGGTTTGCGCATCAAGAAAGAATGACTTCTCGAGAGAGAGAGAGAAAGACTAATTCGTAAGTAATTGTTCTCATGTATCTCATATGATATCCAGAATTTGCCCCCATCCCTTTATAGTATGTTTAAAGAGACGAAAGAGAGATCATTCAAAATTGTCAACGCATCGCGAGTCGCGGGGTGTAAGTTTGATAGACCCTCATAGGCGAACTAAACCTTCAATGTCCCTGCCATTTATGAGGACAGCAGAAACAGTGGAAACCGGAGTGCAAGTTTGTCTCAAACATATTGTTTTTCCACTTGTTGTTGGTGGTGAATGTTCATCTCTTTTGGAGGAACTTCTGATTACTTTCCAGGTCCATGTTTGGAGTGGGAGGTTCATCAAATCCTTCACCCACACTCCGGTCCGAGGAAATGCTTGCAGAACCACAGTATGG
>CAXIVM010000882.1:0-17279 GCA_964035705.1 Porites rus
GGGTTACGTGTCCGCTGAAAAGGGAGTCCGTTCTTGCTTGGGGGCTTGCTGCGGTTTTTGGGATTCACAGAGTCAAAAAGCCGACCCATTAATGACGGACTTTCTGAAGGCCATGACCGAAGCCTCTAAAGCCAACCTCACCCCTGTTTCTATGACGCAGCGGAAACGGTATCTTTCACATCACATGTGGAGCCTAATTGAAGAGAGACAGCACGCCCATGCTTCCCATGACGTCCAAAAAGTGAACGATCTTACTGTCGAAATCAAAAAGAACGCAAAACAAAAAAAAAGTTGCCTTCTTGACAGCTTGATGGAGTCGAATGACCCTAGGAAGCAGTGGACGGCTATTAAACATTTAGAGAAGCAACACTCCCCCAACTTCACAAAACTGAAAGACTAAGATGGGAACCGAGTAGGCCCAAGTCGTTGTGCAGAAGCAATTGCATAATATTTACACGAAGTTCAATGGAAGAGCCAGCACTTCCGCCAAGGAAAGCCTTCAGACCCAATGTTGTGCAAAATCAGTTGGATTTCAACACTGGGCCCATTGATTTGCCTGACCTAGATCTTGCTATTGCAAATAAGACCCCAGGCCCAGATAACATATGATAACATCAGCGCCGAATTGTTCAAAATTATTGACTATTCCAATAGGACTTAGGACTGTCTTGCTTTTGCTATTCAATCGCTGGTGGGTTGAGGAGCAAATTCCAGAAGAACACCTCCTTGCACATGTGGTCCAGTGGTAACTATTTTCAAAAAGGGGATACGCAAAAAAAATCAAATCACCGGCCCATTAGCCTCCTAAACATTGCCTACAAATTGTATGCTTCTATCATGCAAAAAAAGACTTGCAGCCCACATCGACCCTATGATAAGTCGTACTCAGTTTGGTTTCAGACAGAATAGGAGTACAACGCACGCTCTGTATGGTGCAAGGCGGCTTCAAGATATCAGTGAACAATCAGGTGACACACTTATTTTGACATTGCTGGGCTGGGAAAAAGCATCTGACCGTGTGGCGCATCCTATGTTAATTGAAGCGTTGGAGAGAATGAATATTCCCGCAAAGCTGAGAAATGTGATTGCCGGACTTTATTCGGAAGTTCTGTGTCATTCATGAAAAAATGATTTTATCTTTGAAAACACAAGCAGGTATCCGCCAAGGATGTCCACTCTCGCCATAATTGTTTGTGCTGGTTATGACTGTCATGTTTAGGGATGTCCATGCCAAAATTGATACCAGTACTGATATACGCAACAGTCGTCTTGATCGAATTAACTTCTCCGAGATCCTTTATGCTGATGACATTCTTCTTGTTTCAAAGAACACCAAGCGTATGAACAAACTCGTCCATTCTATTGAGCAAGAGTCGGCGTGTTACGGATTAAAACTCAATCAAGGCAAATGAGGTGCACTCGTAATGAATGGAAACAACAGAATCCGATTTGCTGACGGCTCTCAAGTCCCACAAGTAGATAAAGTTACGTATCTTGGCGGTACTCTCACTTCCCAAGTTTCAGTTGCAAATGAAGTCTCTAACCGAATTGCGGCAGCCACAAGCACTTGGATGAGCTTACGCTTTTATTGGAAACAAGCTCACTGTACAGCAGGGAACAAAATCAGAATTTTCGATGCAGTCGTGAAATCTAGACTTCTCTACGGACTCCAAACACTAGAGATCCCTGACGTGCAAATGTCGCTTCTTGAATCTGTCCATTTCAAAATATTTCAAAGGTCTACGTCAGATTCTTCGGGATGGAACCCACCTTTGTGAACAGAGCGAACACCAATAATGAAGTGCTCAAAGAGCAAATTTGGCAATTAGAGCGAGAAATAACCCAAATAGTGCTGTGTGCAGAATAAGCGATACCCTCAAAAAGCAGAGAATTGCCTTGACTGGGCATATTTTGCGTCAAGACCATAGCCACCCCTTGAGGAATGTGAGCTTTCGCCCAAATTTGCCATTCCTTTTGAAGTCATGTTTCGTCGAGTGGGTAGGCCCAGAACAAAGTTGCTTAATTCTTCGCTCAACTTTGTTTGGGATTTTCTATGCCCAAATATTGACTTTTCCAAATCCAATGAACAGCTGACTTATATCCTAAATGCGGCTAGAAACTCTGAATTCTGATGATTTTGTATTAGCCCTGGGTTCAAGAACCTTCCAGCGGTGGGGCGGACCGGGCGGATCCTTGAACATGGAGTGTCTGGTTGTGGAGCCCCAAGTGGCTGACCTCTTTGAAGGTACTCGTACTTCGCTAGTCCTCCAGCTTGAATGGAGGAATCAGGATGGTTGGCTGCTTGGTGAGACAGTTCACCATCGACAGAAGGTCTGGTTGAAGCATGATGTTATCCCCGTTGGAGCAATGAAGATTACAATTTTGGATGGATTGGTGACAAGGACTGGTCCGGTTCCATCTTTGTTGCTGGACGGCATGTCCTTCTGGTTTCAACACCAGGTGCCCACACCGGAATCCCTTTTGCAGGTGGTGGAGACCTGCTCAGGTTTGGGGGCACTTGGAATGGGGGCTGAGGATGCCGGCTTCAAGGTCATGGCCAGAAATGAAGTTCGTAGTGAAATTTGTGATTTTTTGGAACTGCAGGGTGGACCGCTCATTGTTCGAGGAGATATTGGTGATACAATCACGGTTGCCACCATCATGAAGCATGTTCCAATGGCAGGAGTGCTCACAGCAGGAGTGTCTTGCCAACCATTTTCACGAATGGGAGACCGAAGAGGAGGAGATGATGCTAGGGCGAACTGCCTACCCAAGGTCCTTCGAGCCGCATACTGGATGCAGACTCCAGTGATTGTGCTGGAATGTGTGGCAGAAGTGACGAAGTTTCCTGCATTTGAGGCGTGCATCCGGTCCTTTTGCAGTACCTCCGGATATCACTATGAGCACGTTTTGTTGGAGTTGGGGGATGTTTGGGTGTCTCGTCGCCATCGTTGGTGGGGAGTTTTGACCCAAAGAAATCTAGGTCCGTTCAAGTTGTTCAGCTGGAAGGGAATTAAGTTTCGATTATTTTGAACCACTTTGGAACAGTGTCACCTGAGCATGAGAAGCAGCTTCGATTGACATTGTATGAGCTTAGATCTATTCATGAGCTTGGCACACTGCAGCGGTTTGCGATTTGCATTGACCAACAAGCACCTACTGCTGTTCATGCATGGGGAAGTCATTTCTATGGGTGTAGATGTGGATGCCGAAAGACTGGACTGTCTTTGGAGAGGTTGCAGCGTGATGGCATCCATGTTCTTCTCATCCCGATTGAGGGTGCCACAAAACATATGGGAATGCAGCTGCCTCACATGAGATATCCTTCAGGAGCTGAGTGTGCCTTGTTGAATGGATTGACTCCCAATTTGATGTGGGGGCAAGATGCCAGGTTGGGATTGTGCTTGGTAGGCCAATTGGCTTCTCCATTGCAAAGTGCTTGGATTCTGACCCATGTTCGTCAACATCTCATGCACAGAGGGCTCCTTCCTCACAGCAAAGAGGGACCTTCGGATGTTCTGGCCAAGCAGCGAACTAGGTTATTGGCAGAGGCAGAACAAGGTGGTTTCTTCAAGTTCGCTGACAATGTGTCAACAGCTAGTCTGGCCCCGGTGGGAGAGACTCCGTATCCTGTGGAAGTCAACACTGCACCTTCCCAGGGTTCACAAGTTGGCAGTTTTACAGGGGTGATTGATGAAGTGGAGCAGCAGATTTCGTTTCGTGAGGGATGCCAGATTTGGCATTGGGTTCAAGCAGAGATGGCATTCTTTCCAGCTGGGACGAAATTCTTTTGCATTGATGCCATTGGCCGACCGGCTACACTGCATGACAAGATCACGAAGACCACATGGTTGAAGCTCGACATCAGTGAAGGCGAGGGGGAGAAGAAAGTCGTTCTTCCAGCCCGGATTCTTTTGGATCAGGTCACGCCATGTATCATGAGTCCTCAGGATGTAGTGACCCTCAGAAGCAAAGGGCCAATTTTGGAGGAGAAGCTTGCAGAAATTGAAGACCCTGGCAATCCATGGGGAGACGATGAGATTGCTTGGCATTTGGAACAGCTGGCCAAGGATGCAGATTCCTTTGTGGCATGGGTGGACCCATTAGTTCTGGCCAGCCACATGGTACACGACACGGCTTTGTTCTTGACAAGTGAGGGCCCATTCTTCCGAGTCAATGGGTGGTTGCTGTGTGTTCCATTCGTTGCGGGGCATTGGCTCCCATTGCTGGGGGTGGCAGATGGTGATCATGTTCATTTTTCAGTTTGGGATACTGATTCGACTCATTTTGCCACGCTGGATTCCGTTTTCCCTCGGTTGGTCAAATTGGTAGGGGCTGACACATTCACTGTCACCAAATACCTCCGTGGGGCGACCAATTTGCAGAGTTGTGGACCGGATGCGATTGCTCAACTGCATTTTGCCCTGAACCACTGCATGGCACCGACTCCCAGGCTGTTAGAACACATTTCCTCTACTAGGCATTGGGCCTTCGTGCAGCACATTCGGGATGATGGCACTTGTCAAGATGCCGTTCTTCGAGGAGCTGGAACTCAGACTGGCCAGTTGACAGACCAAGTTCAAGAGCTTCTAGTCTCTAGAGGAGTGTCTAAATCGGATGCCATTCAGAGAACTGCTACAGCCATGGAGAGGATTGGCCAATCAAAACTGCAACAAGCAATGAGATCTCCGTTTCCGTGGAGCCAGTTGAAAGTGCTTGGGAACCAGTGCACCCCTCCTATGAGATGGATTTTGCAACATGAACTGGAGGAACAGATCCGGGTGAAAGCAGCTTCTGGACAAGAGGTGGGCAATCGTGCCAAGGCCAAGAAGACAAAGGCGTCTTTCCAGGCGGTCAAGACACTCCCTCCTGTTACAGTTAGGCCTGACCAGATTTTTGTTGCCGACCAAACATTCGTTGGAGTCAATCAGGATGGATCCACAGAGGCTCTCAAGACCATTTCCATCACTACGTTGGGGGCCGACGCCACGGGAGTCGCCCTTTGCTTGCCTGAGCAATGTAGGCCATACCTGAGTCTTCAACAACCGATCTCCAAGAAGGCCTTGGGATTGTTGGCCTTGGGTGAGCCACGTCCGGAGCTTTGTGCCCCGAGGGTGACAGAGGTGCGCTTCCCCGCTAAACGGCTGGGAGGGATGGAGCCATTACTAGTCAATGCAGTGTTGGTCCAGATTGGAGACCGTCCAGTCCAGAAGTATAAGCCGGATAACTGCATGAGCCTTGACATCTTACAGACATGTGTCATTCGATTTGCGTTGTACAGGGATGAGCATCCGACCGAGTGGACCGCTGTAGTGGATCGACCTATCCGGCATCTTCAGGATGCATTTCCCCCTTTGCAGCTCTGCACACAGGATAAGTGTGGTTGTGCAAAATGGCATAGTAAAGCAGAGGCGGTGCCATCTCCCCTGTTGGATGTGTGGTCTCGGAGTTTCCTCACATCTACAGTTCGGCCAGCTCGACCTCGAGATGCTGAAATTTTTTCGGTTATGGCCAGGCTCCCGAAGAAACTGCTGGAGGTGGTGATTCAGGCCTCGGGCATTCAAGGCATTTATGCTGAACCTCGTGAGGAGGATATCCGAGAGGCCAGTGCTGAATTCCAGGTGGTTTGGCTTCCCAAGCAGAAGAGAGACCAGGCGACAGTCCTGAGCAAACAGATTCCGGAGGTGATGGGGTTGGCCCGTTCGGGAGATCGAGTAGGCCTCAGGGTACAGACGGTTTCCGCAGAGAAGGTGGCGAAGCTCATTCGACCAGATGAGGTTTTCGTTTCTGCTCAGGGACGCAAGCTGTTTCAGATTGGACCTATCCCATATGGAACCCAGAGGCAGGCTTTGGCTAAGGCCCTCAAAGAGTTTGGGTGGAGTGCTCGGCCAATTCAGGTAGTGCAGTCTGGATTCTCGGTACAAGGATTGCATTGGTCTGTCCAATCCACTGAGGAGCTACCGAATACCGTCCTGCATTTTCGGTCTTCTGAGGCGATTATCACTTCGGTCACTTCCGAGCCGACTCAAGCTCGCCATGTACCATCGGTGGTTGCAGCAAAGGGCACTATTGCCAAGTTCCAGCCGGTTTCGAAGTCTTCCTCTGAAGCAAAAGACATCTTGCAAAGCAATGACCCTTGGGCCCGATTCCAACCATCATCATCGGCTTCATCACAGGTGAATGTGTCACAGTTGGTGCAGCATGTCAAGTCGGAGGTCTTGGCAAAGATTCCCTCACCAGTTTCCACTGCACCTGGGGGGGATGTTGACATGACAGCAAACCACACAGAAGCACGGATCAGTGCATTGGAAAAGAAGATTGAAGTCTTGTCGACAGCGCAGGAGCAGCTTCAGGCATCGACGGCCAAGCAGGCTGCAGCTACTACCAAACAGTTGGCATCCATCAACTCCAAGGTGGATGAACAGAAGAGTGAACTAAAGGCAATGTTCGACCAGCAGATGAACCAAATTGAACAGCTCCTCAACAAGCGGGCCAGAACAGACTGACTCTTGAGTGGCTGGCATTTTTGTGTACAGATGTTACATCTTTTGGGGTTCCTTTGGATGTGGTTGCTTTTAGCTTGGCAGGGGTGTGCGAAGTTGTTGGCTTCCTCGATCCAGAGTGGGGGCCGAGATCGACAGAGGTCTCAGGGTTTGCCATGTTTGCTGCTTTCACGACATCTTTGGTGGTTGGCTTTGATGGTGTGCAGGGTTGGGGAAGCATCCCATCCGGGTCCAGTTCAGTGCCGGTGGCAGCTTGGCTTGATGAACCCAACTGGTTTGCAAGGCAAGGAATTGCTTTTGAACGAGATGGGCCATGGCATTTTTGGGGTGACAGAAACACATCTGTCTCAACAGGGAATTCAGAAAGTTCGACGAAGTTTGAAGTTTGCAAGTTCACCTTTTACCAATTTTATCCATGGTTGCCCGGCTCAACTTCGTGCTCATTCTCAGATGGTGGGCAAACATGAAGGAGTTGGGTTTTTGACCAGTCACCCAGGACGTGCTCTGCCGCATAATTTTCCTGCTGAAGTGTGGAACACGGCAAGACTTCAAGTGGCAGGTTTCTGCGTGGAGGATGTTTGGGTTCAGGGAGGCATTGTTTATGGCTATGCTTCACAAGTGAATGGTACTGCACCCAAGGCGTTGACTGCCCAGTTGACTGACTATGCTATCCAGCGTATTGCATTGGAGGCAACTGGACCTCGTTTCATTATGGGGGATTTTAATGCCTCTGAAGACGAGCTCCCTTGTTTGCAGCACCTTCGAGCCTTAGGATTCCGGGAACTTCAAGAGGTGGCAGCAGCCCGATGGGGACATGAAGTTCAGAAGACATGCAAGGCCAGAACACAACCGGATTTGTTGTACTTATCTCCTGAGCTGCAACATTGTTTGGTGGACATTACAGTGCTGCCTGATTTCTTCGCTGATCATGCAGTCCTAATTGGAGTATTTACTGGCCTGAGAAGTCAGATTCCAAGGTCCTTTTGGCGCATGCCGCAGAAGCCCTCGTGGCAATCAGACTTGGGGAGTAAACCATTTGCAACTGATGGGGGATACTCTTTTGATCGGGATGACCCCTCGGCTTGGTATCAGGGCATTTTTCGCCAGTTCGAATGTGACCTGAGAGGACAGACTGAGGTGGCTCAATTGGGCCCTTTTTGCAGAGCACATGGAGGCCGTGCAAGTACCACACAGGTGCAAGTGCGTTCGACTCAAGTTCCACTGGTTCGCAAGGGCCGACCAGGGGATGAACTTCCGGATTTCTTTGGTCCGTCCCGTCTACACGCTCAGTGGTTTCGTCAGTTGAGGAGGCTTCAGGCCTATTATAGGTTACTAGACCGGGAGTCGATGACCATTTCCCAAGTTCAACAGCAAAGCGAGCTTTGGCGGGCGATCCGACATGCTCCTGGTTTTGGACCGGGATTTGCACATTGGTGGGCATTGCATGGCGTTGGCTTGGAAGGGGCTCCTGACTGCATTCCATTGGTCCCTCCATTGTATGATCTGGCGTATGCCCTCTTTGATTGCTTTCGTAGCAAGGTTCGTAGTCTGGAACATCAGCTGAAATGGACTAGAGTTCGACGGGCACACCAACGTCGCTTGGAAGATCCTAGCCTCATTTTTCGGGACATCAAAGATGAGAAGGCCGCTTCAGTGGAGGTGTTGATACAGACAGTTTCATGCGAAGTGGAGGCAGTTGATCATGAGGAATCTGCCGTGGTCCTGCGAACAGAGACTGCATTCCAAGCGGAGTCGTCAGTGGTAGTGGCTGGCAGATCTCGCACCCTGATTCATGCGACCCCGGACAAACTCTGGGTTGATGACGTGTCGGGGGTTGTGCCTGGCACGTTTGTCAGACAAGAAACTGCCACGGGTGACCTTCCTTCACTGTTTCGAGCATTTGGCAACGAATGGGAAAAATGGTGGCACAGAAACTCTGACAATCTGCCTGATCGATGGCTGCGGGTCCAGTCTGAGATTCTTCCTCTGCTTTCGGGTCATCCCATGCACTTGGACGCTATCACATTGCCACAATGGCGCAGGGCAGTTCAAACAAAGAAGAAACACTCGGCCACTGGTCCAGATGGAGTCAGTCGACTTGATCTATTACAGCTTCCAGATGGTTTGACTCAAGAGTTGCTTGACCTGTGCCATCATGCTGAGCGAAGTGGGTCTTGGCCTCGACAAGCGTTGGTTGGGATCATTACTGCGTTGGCAAAGATACCTGGGGCAAGCAAAGTGCAACAATTCAGACCCATCACTGTTTTGTCCATGGTATATCGAGTTTGGAGCACGATCCGAGCTCGCCAAGCCCTTTGCCATTTGGGAAAGATTGCAGGTCCCAATGTTGTTGGCAATTTGCCTGGAAAAACCGCGGGTCGGGTCTGGTTTTCCTTGCAAAGAAAGTTGGAACAAGCACAGATCTATGATAAACCCATGGTGGGGGTCGTTGCTGACCTGGTCAAAGCGTTCAACGTTCTGCCTAGGACTCCAACATGGATGATGTGTCATGCATTGGGCCTCGCAAATGGCTTGATACGTGCCTGGGCTGGTGCGGTGATTCCCCTTCAACGACATTTTCGGGTCCGTGGTTCAGTCGGACCTCCGGTCCTAGGGTGTAATGGGTTCCCCGAGGGAGATCCTTTGTCTTGTGTGGCGATGGCAGCAATTGCTATTGGATTTGACAGATGGATGCAGGCCAATGCTCCAGATAGCGTGCCAATCTCCTACGTTGACAATTGGGAAATAACAGCTTCCCATCCTCGGGACTTGCAGGTTGCTCTTCATCAATTTCGAGAGTTTGCTGACATTTTGCAGTTGGAAGTTGACTGGCAGAAAACATATGTATGGGCGACTCAGGGGTGTCATAGGCAACGGTTGCGTGAGTTGGACTTGCCATTGCAACATTGGGCCAAAGATCTGGGAGGTTGTGTTTTTTATGGGAGAAGACACACCACTGGATTACAGGCAGTGCGGTTCGAAGCTTTAACTCCATTGTGGGGTAGGCTGCGGCTTTCGTGTGCCCCCTTTTTCCAAAAATTGCGAGCGGTGCGTACAGCCGCCTGGCCTCGAGCATTGCATGCGTGTGCTTCAGTACGGATTACTGAACAACAGTTTGCTTCTCTGAGGGCGGGAGCGGTGAGAGGGCTCCATTTGGATAAGCCGGGTACCAACGCACTTTTTTTCATCCCATTAATGATCCTGAGTTTTTTGCATTCTGGCATACTTTGTTGGATTTCAGGAGGCTGCAGAATGAGCAAGAGGTCCAAATCGACTTGCACTGGATCTTGACACATCAAGAGGGTCGCTTCCCACCTGGACCATTGTGGGTTCTATTCATGGGTTGCATGAGAATACACTGGAGTTGGGATGTGGCATCCGGCTTATTGCTTGACCGCATTGGGCGATTCAGCTTATGGAGAGTTTCCCTCCGAGAGCTCGAGTTCCGGTTGGTGTTGGCGTGGCAACATATGGTGGGGACACTATGCCAGACCAGGCGAGGGTTTGCTGGGATGGAAGCAGTGGATGTTCAGTTGTCCCTGGGTCAACATCTGGCACTTACAGATGCCCAGAAAGGCCTTTTGAGAGTGGCTCATGATGGCACCTTCTTCACCCAAGATGGTCTCAAATACTCTACGCCGACGGGGGACGCTCATTGTCTTCATTGTGGAGCATTGGATAGCATTGACCATCGTGTCTGGCGGTGCCCCGCTTTTCAGCATGTTCGTGCACAGTTAGAACCCCTCCGACCTGCACAGGTTGATCAGTTGCCGGAGTGCACACGCTGGCATTGTTGGCTCCCTGCACCTGTTGAATACTTCCCGTTCCTGCGATTGTTGCATGAGATTCCAAATGTATCGCACAGGTTAGACCCGCCAGCTCCTGGTGGCATCTTGAACTTGTTTACAGATGGTAGCTGCTTGTTTCCAACATATCCTCGGCTACGGCTGGCATCTTGGGCTGTGATTCAGGCTCACTCAGACAACCACGAGGACGACTCTCAGTGTTTGGCTGGTGGGGCCCTGCATGGTTTGTGGCAAACAAGCGGGCGTGCTGAAATCGTCGCGGTGCTGGCAGCAATAAGGATTGGTAACCGATCAGGTCGACGTACCAGGATCTGGACGGATTGTGCCAATGTGGTGAAACAAGTCCAAGTTTTGTTGGAAGCCCCTTTCGCTGGCCGACCAAATGCCAATGATGCTGATTTGTGGGAGCAGGTGGCTACAGAGCTGTCTCGGGATCATTCCATTTCTATCCATAAGGTGGCTGCGCATGTGGGCCCTGATGTGATGGGACCGGTCGAGGACTGGGCAAGGAGGCACAATACATTGGTTGATACATATGCCAAAAGCTTCAACCATGATCGGCCCACGGAATTTTGGGCCTCGTGGACCAGACTCTTGACACAGCTTCAAGAAGTTGAGAAGATTGGTGACTACATCCTCCAGCTTCATTGTGCCATTGGCGAGGAATCCATTCGCCTGAGCAAGTCCTCGCACAGCCCTCCCATTGGCAATTATCGTCCTGAAGCTCGTCTTCCTCTGGCCCAGTGCGTGACATCACCGGGTCCATCAGGGGTTCCGGAAGCAGTGCATGGTGCCTTCGGATCCCTCCATGGACTCCAGGCTCGGAGACTCTGGGCATGGTTGAAAGTGATATGCACTGGACATGTGTGGGGCAGTTGGGTCTCGCCCACTCAACTCTATGTGGATTACCAGCTGTCCTTTGGTAAGGTGGGTCCAATTTACCATTCTGACACCAGACATTGGAGCGATCCGAATTTGCCTGGATTAGAACGGCTTCGAGGCCATGAGTTTACCAAACAGGTCCAGTGGTTCAGTCGAGCTTTGAGGCTATTGCTGCAATACACGCCAGCCCCACGACCGTTCCGTTTACAACGTCCGGACTCTGCGGTGCTTTTCCATTGGTGTCAATGCATGCCGGTGGCTTGGTCTCCCTTGAGGAGGGACGGAGTTGATCAGTGGCTCCAACGCCACCTACCTGGAGGTGCCACTCGACGGCGAGCGGCAGGGTTGACATGTTTGCCGGCGGCGAGCCGGGATCCTGGGTTCGATATACCCATTCCAGAGGACCGACAAAGGTCCATTTCCAGTTGTTGGCAGTCGTCATGACTTGCCCCTGACTCACCTGTCAAGGCCGCAATAAGCCGCCTTTTCAGATCGGCGTGAAAGAGTGAAAGAGTGATGATTTTGTATTGAAAAGCAAGTTCTCACCAGGCTTGTCCTGGACTTCGCTACTACTTAGATACTAAATTAATTGGCTTTGTGTGGTTCTTATTGTCTACTTGCTGCGCAAGGTCTACTGAGAGACAGCTTCTTTTCTGGAACTTTGAGTTAGTGCCGCTAAAGACGTGCACACCAAACAGGTCACGGGTTGCAGAAAGAAACAGGCCCATGTTCAAAACACGGTCACCAGAGACACCGGTAAGCGTCTCCCGGTCTCGCTTCGGGGCCCAAAGAACCCTTCCCCCCTGCGCGTCTCGGCCCGAAGCGGCGGTTCCGGTGCAGCGGGGAACATCGTGGTGCCCCGCGCCGGGTGCACGATATAACTGACATGGTTGACAATCCTGTGATATAAAAGAGTCCATGGTTTGTCATCGGTCCATGGGTGCGATCCAAACGGGAACAAATACCAGGACCAAAGTGACCTCTTTGGAGACTCCAAGCGACCTCTTGAACTAAGTCACCTCTCATCCCGAGATCTCCGGGACGGTCTCTTTGCAAGGGCCTGGTAAGTAATTACATAGTGACACCATGTCGTCCACTCCCCCCTTCCACACCTCTGGCGGCGGATGGCGGAGCTGACCTATCGGTTCGCTTCAGCTGGATGGGATGAGATGTAGAGATCTCACGAGGACGTCCTCGTGAGACCGTGAGACAGATGCAAATGGTCAAACGGGTAGTAAGAAGTCCTCTCTCAACATAGCGCAACATCAAACTCAAGAAGAACTACTATTCAGAAGTACCTTCTCACCTTCAAACTTCACTTCAGAAGGAGATTGGGCATTTCAGGGGTCAGGAGTTACTCGTTTAGATCACTTTTGTACATGGCACCATGTAAGACCCAACCAAGACATACTATATAGTGACAGGGGGACTGACAGAAGCTTGGCTTTGTGAGAGGTCTTCAAGATTCGACAACCTGCCAACAACTGCCAACCTTTCCAAGTTGCCGAAACCTCTTCGTCTCAGCATAAAAGGAAGGATGCAAATACCGCAAATACCCGGGGAGCCTCCTTCTGGAGGTTCTCCAGTCTTCCTTCGCCCATGCATCATTCCTGCGTTGCGTTTCTTCTGTAGTGAAAGGTTGGGCGAAAGCTTCGGTGTGACCATGTGATACCAATCGAAGATGTATACTCCCAGGAATAATCGATGTGGATGACGTGGCCCTGAGTTCATCTGACCATGAATTCCGAAGAGCCAAGAAGAGCAAACAGGTGGGTTTTCACTCACTCCACTTTGATTCATTATGATTCCAGGGAGTGTGAATGAACAAATGATAAAACGTGAACATTTCTCCATTCCTGCAGTGGGCACCGAAAAGCCTTGATGCAGCCCAGGCTCGAAGGAATCTGGTTGGGTCTGGGCGAGCACATGGTGAGCTGGTCAGGCGATCTGCTAGGACCTATCTCAACTGATGATGATGATGATGATGATGATGATGATGATGATGATGATGATGATGATGATGATGATTATGGAAACAACACATGTAGAACAAAATGAAACATGTAAGGCAGGTGTTCACAACCTGGCTTCGGATGCTTGCAATGAAGATGGTCTGATGTTTGTTTCTCCGCGTTTTTGGAGGAAACATCCAACCTCCCACCCCGCAAGGATGTGTGGCCCCTCGAGCCAATTCTGCTGCAGAAATCTGCCCAGTCGTTCAGCACCAAACAACGGAGCGGCCACTCTCCGGCAGGCACACCCAGAAGCATCATTTTGACAAGGCCAAACGGGATCCCAGTTGCAAACATGTGCTGCTTTTCGCCAGGACCATTTTTCTGGGCCTTTTCCAGCACAACACATGTGCTTCAGTTGCTTTCCAGGGCCATCGCCGCTTCTTCTCCATAGTGTTGCCGGACGAGTTGGGCCAAGGCCGGAACAATGGCCTGGCGAGCCGGGGCGATCCGACCTGTGGCCCCATGGCTAGACGGTCTATCCTTTGGCCATGCAGGGCCCAGTGGATGATGATGGGGCCTGGTTGCAGGTCTTCCGAGCTCTAAATATAATGAGGTTCTTAGGCCCAAAACGACTGTGACAGGTTTTCTGCGACAGACTCAAACCATGGGCCCGGACCCCATCAGATGATCAGGTACACTCTCATTTTCGACGCTATATATTAGCTGATGCATGCTAACTTTGTGGGTAGTGTCGCAACACCTATAGCCAAAAGCCAGTGAACTCTACCACACTCCCATGCAAAGAAAAGCGCTGGTGCATGGAAAACCATCAGTCTGACTCACATTAAAAGGAGCAAGTCCAAGGGATTGCTGAGGGCTGTGGGTGGGTGGTCTGCTTTGGTACTTCAAAACTATTTGGTCGCCCCAGTGATTCTCTGAAGAAGAAAATACGTCGCCCAAGAAGGAAAGGTTCGTATGGCTCCCGAAATCAAGCCGGCCCTCGAGTCCTGACGCAGGAAGGAGTCAACGAAGTCAAGGCGAAATCGAATTCGATTGGACCAGCTTTGCAGGCAAAACAGCTTGCATTACAAACCAATCACATGACTTCCAAGTCCCAACAAAGAGGGTTGGCAAAGGGTCCCTGATGCCTTCGATTTGCATTTTTGGTTCACTTAACCTCTTGATCCGATGGGACAAGGTTTCTTAAGGCCACGCCCTACACCGCCTGGGATCAACCGCAAGTAGTAGGATCGGGTCCACCAACTATGGAAAATTGTGTTTTTCAGTGACACCAATCCTGTCCCACATGTGCCATCAGATTCAATCAAACGACCGTCGGTCCCCCTCTCAAGACCCAAATCTTCTTCACAGCACAAACTTATGTCGAACTCCAATTTGTCCCATATTCAACCATTCTTGGTAAAATTATTTTAAACTAAATGAAAGTATACTTGTTGCACCAAATTACTGCACTCATCATCCTCTCACTTTCGTTCACCTCCAAAACAACCCCCATCCAACCTGACCTCCCGTCGACCCAGTCTCATCTGACCTCCCGTCCGTCGCGCCTGGCGCCAGGCGTCGCTGGTGGCGTCGACCACCTGGAAGTGGTCGGCCTGGGAGATCTCGAGCACCGAGACCAGGGCGGGCGCTCCAGCGCGCGCCGCGTGGGCATAGGCTTTGACCTAGGCATGGACGCAGCGATCCGCTCCAATGGATCCACCTGGGTGAGGGTGAGTACATCACCTTTTTCGGAGTGCATCTCTGTTTGCGGGAAGGCAGTGTTCAATGTTAGGGTGTACATGTAGTGTAGGGGGAGCGGGATTCAACATCGTGAGAATCACCATCCCGTCCAATTGAACCTGAACTTCACCAGTCCAGCCTACACTTCCATTGGGTGCCCCAATGTCAAAACAAGTCAGCTCTTCCCAAGTTCTTCGTCTACTCAACCGCATACACCGCAAGAGAAGAAGAATCCCATCCAAGGAGCCAAAAGGGCCTCACATTCCGGATCAGCAGACTTCAGTGCGAACGCGTCCTCTTCCGGACGCAGCGGCCGGTTCACGCGGGCGCCCGTTCGCCTTCTCGCAGCGGCCCAGTGACGAGCTCGGGAGGTACGTCGGCATCCGCATCACCATAGACGATGAGCAGTGGGAAGCTCACTGGCAGGTTCGCGGCTGGGGAGGCCAATCGATAGGCCTCCAGAGCACTCTCAGAGGTCGGTGGCTGCTTCCTGAGGAGCTGGAAAGAAGAACCCAAGTGGAGTTCTGGTTGGTCCAACGTAAGTTCAGCAGTTGATGAGGATTCTGTTCTACAGGAGTTTTTGTTGTTTCAAAGCAGGTGGTAGTTGGGTGATTCCCGTTTCGGATGACTGCAACCTACTTGCAAAGCCTGCAAAGTCCAGCCGTTCATGATCTTACAACGAGGGCATGTCACATGATGCCTGCACCTACGCCCAAGCCATTCAAGGCCGAGTCAAATCTCAGTTCGAAGCATGGCTTCCACCCGTCCAGCGGGAAGAACAAAATAAGCGAGATGAACACCTGAGAAAGGCCTTCTTTCTCCTTCCATGATCAATCACCCTCTCTCTCCCTAATCCACCTGTCCACATCCTTCACTCGATGAGCCAGGTTCTCTGAATTTCTCCGTCCCTGTCAGACGTACCTTCTGAGGTTTTGGGGGGTTGTGAGGTTGCTCGCTTTCGCATCTCTTTCTCCTTCGTTGAAGCCGTGCAGTGCAGACTACCCTCCCTCCAAGAAAAATGGAAGTGCAGCTTACCCCCTAGTTCCTGCAGGAAATCATGTTCAACAGGATTTACTGTTCGCTGAGAAGTTGTTCTGAATATTCATGAAGAGAAAACAATAAACGAAGGACACCGGCACTTGCCCCACAAAATGCGCCAGAGACGTGCCAGTGCTTTTGGAAGAATGAGCGTGACCAGCGTGAAACAAAGGCCTGTAACTATCGCAGCTGTTCATTCGAGCATCATATACAACTCCACAGCATCGCCTTCATCTGAGACCTTCATCTCCTCAATCTGACACCGTTCGGCAGGGGTCTCGGGGTCACCCTGTTCTTGTTGGCAAATAAAGGAGTCAGGTCAAGCATTGAAAAGTGTGATCGTGAGTGGGCAACAACACGGTGTTACATGGTCTTAAACATTCTTGAACACTGTATGACAAAGATGGAAAGACATGGAAAGACTGCTATGCCAAGGTAACTATGCACCTCCAGTCTCATCCTGGAAGCTGCCAGGCGTATGCAAAAAGAAAAGAAAAACCTAAAACTGCAGGGTTTGGACACACGAATCAGCGGACACGGCACGTCGTGGAGAAGGCAACGTGAGACTTATTGGGGCAACCAAAATGAACCCCCTCCAACATCCAGAATATCTTGTATGAGATGATACACTGGACACGTGGATGATTTGCAGTCTAACTGGCCATATATAAACATATTCCCCGGAAGGGAAGTCATCCATAGGGAAAACAAAACGTCACCCGAAGTAAAACCAAGTACGACAATCTCGATTTCCCCTACACCAACTCAGCCATCCCAATTTCAGCACCCATCCACGTCTTGTCCACCGTATACGGAAACAGAAAAAACAACTACACACTCCAAGTCCGCACTGCCGACTCTCCTCCACGTCCCCCTTCCATTCTAAGTCTCATATCCCTTCACCAAGTCCGCCACCGGCGCCGCGGCCAGCACCAGCGGTGCCACTGCACCAGCGGTGCCACTCCACCGCTGAGCGGCCCACAGGGCTAAACAGCCGCCAGCGGAGTGGCCCAGCAGAATCAGCCGCTCGGGGCCTGCGCGAGGCGCAGCCGGAGTGCGGTTGTTTGGGCAAAAAGAACGGGGAAAAAAACCGCTCCAAAGAGTCCTCCGGTGATTGAAACCTCCACATGCG
Source organism: Porites rus (assembly GCA_964035705.1). NCBI lineage: Eukaryota > Metazoa > Cnidaria > Anthozoa > Scleractinia > Poritidae > Porites > Porites rus. The sequence continues at coordinate 17,060 of CAXIVM010000882.1, forward strand.
CCGATTCCAAACCGCCAAGTAGTTGGTGCTTGCCCGATGAATTTACATGGTGCTTGCCATGCGGTGTGCAGTCATGTGCAGTGCGCAGCGGGGAGGAACAGAGGAGCAACGAATGGTGTGTCTGAAGAACGTAACGGTCCATTGAGAAAAAGCATTGACAAACCATTGACACACAGATTATCCGCTGCCGCTTAGAGAAAGTATGAGAAAAATGCAAGTC
>CAXIVM010000883.1:0-27387 GCA_964035705.1 Porites rus
AAAAACACTACAGGCAGATTGGACAAAAAACGCCCCAAATTTGTGTATTTTTCGTCCGCACTGCCCCCCCCCCGCAGAAAAAGAAACTCAAATGTTCCATCACCAACATCCATCACCGACATGATTTACAGCGGGCTTGACAGCATAACTCTCCAGGGCATCACGCGGCCAAACGCGGTTCTTGCGTGGGTGGCACGGCCGGACTCGACGTTCTTGCCTAGAGGAAGCGGGGAGTGGGGCGGGAGCGGTGTGGGACTGGAGCAGTGGGACTGGACGGGACTGGGACGGGAGTGGGGCGGGAGGGAGCGGGCGGGGGGTCTTTGGAGAGTTGTCCGTGGGTGGCATGGCCAGCGGCGTGACTTGACGTTGTCGTAGAGTGGGGACGGGAGTGGGGCGAGTTGCAGCAACTCGACTCCCAGAAAATGCTGCCCCACAATCCCACAATAATATCGTTTATTTTCCGTCCGCCCTTCCCCCCCCCTCTTGGAAATAAAACACAAATGTTCCATCACCGATGAAAGAAAATTCTGATGTTCCATCACCAATATCCATCACCGCGATATAATTTGCAGCGGGCTTAATCGCATCAACTCTTCAGGGCATTGCGCGGCTTGACGTCGTTGCGGAGTGAGGGCAGGAGTGGGGCTGCAGCGGTGTGGGACCAGACGCGACTGGGTGGGACTGGGGCAAGACTGGGGCGAGAGTGGCGGGAGTGGGGCGTGGGGCCGGACTGGGGTGGTGGGATTGGGCGGGAGTGGGGCGGGAGGGAGTGGGGCGGGAGTGGTGGCGGGAGTGGGGCGGTTTTGTTGTGTCCCGATCATGTTTTGATTGTGTCCCAGTCATGTTGTGATGGTGTCCCGGTCCTGTTTTGATGGTGTCCCGGTCATGTTTTGATGGTGTCCCGGTCATGTTGTGATGGTGTCCCGGTCATGTTTTGATGGTGTCCCGGTCGTGTTGTGACGGTGTCCCGGTCATGTTTTGATGGTGTTCCGGTCCTGTTGTGATGGTGTCCTGGTCATGTTTTGGTGTTGTGATGGTGTCCCCGTCATGTCATGCTGGTGTCCCGGCCACCTTGTAATGGTGTCCCGGTTATGTTAGTGAGTGGTGTGGGACTACACGGGCCTCAGAGCGTTGACTCTCCAGAAGTTGTCCGGCGACACCAGGACCCGCATGGGTGGCATGGCCAGCGGTGTGACTTGATGTTGTTGTTGAGGGGGGGCAAGAGAAAAAGCTGCCTCACAGTCCCAAAAAATTTTCGTTTGTGTATTTTCCGTCCGCCCTGCCCTCCCCCCCCTGGTAGAAATAAACGCAAATGCTCCGTCACCAATACAAGTGGCAGCGGGCTTCATAGCGTTGACTCTGGAGGGAATTGCGCGACTAGACGCGGTTCCCGCGTGGGTGGCACGGCCAACGGCGTGACTTGACGTCGTTGCGGGGCGGGAGTGTGGGGGCGAGACTGGGGCAAGAGTGGGGCGGGACTGGGGCGGGAGGCGGCAGTGGGGCGCGAGGGGGCGTGGGGCAGGACTGGGGTGGGAGTGGGGTGGGTGGACGGGAGTGGGACGGGAGTGGGGCGGGGCGGGACTGGGGGCGAGTGGGCGGGAGTGGTGTGGGACGAGACGCAACTGGGGCGGGAGTGGTGCAGGAGTGGAGCGGCCCCCCTTAAGCCACCCCTTAATCGCCGCTTCGATCGAAGACCGGCCTCTCAAATGAAATGTCGGGGGCAATTCTCAGTGAAATAGGCCCCCACTCTGGCTATAATTTCTTTTTGCTAAAATGGGAAACCCCCCCACCCCCCCCCCCGCGCCACGAACTCTGCACTTCTCGCACCATTCCCTGTACCTGCCACAAAACGCTTTCTTTTATAGCTCCTCCGAAATACCACGAAGGTTCCCACGGTTCCCATGTAGCGTCAAAACAAACTCTTTATTCTTGCTGCATGGGGGGCGGCTGCGCCCCCCCCCAACCCCCCCCGCGCCACGAAATCTGCACTTCTCGCACCATTCCCTGCGCCTGCCACGAAACGCCTTCTTTTATAGGCTCCTCCGGAATACCACGAAGGTTCCCACGGTTCCCTGCGCCTGCCACGAAACGCTTTCTTTTATAGGCTCTTCCGGAATACCACGAAGGTTCCCACGGTTCCCATGTAGCGTCAAAACAAACTCTTTATTCTTGCTGCATGGGGGGTGTGCGCCCCCCCCCAACCCCTCCCCGCGCCACGGAATCTACTTCTCGCACCATTCCCTGCGCCTGCCACGAAACGCCTTCTTTTATGGCGGCAGTGGGGCGCGAGGGGGTCCCAAGTTCCCTGTCCCCAGTTCCCTGTCCCAAGTTCCCTGCCGACAGTTCTTGTCCCATCAGGTTTCCCTTCCCCCCCTTAAGCCCCCCTTCGACCGAAGACCTTAAGCCTTCGGCGAAGCCCCCTTAAGTTCACCCCCCTTAAGCACCCCTTCGACCGAAGACCTTAAGGCTTCGGCGAAGCCCCCCTTAAGGTCGAAGACCTTCGACCTTCGGCGAAGCCCCCCTTAAGCCCCCCTTAAGCCCCCCTTAAGCCCCCCTTAAGCACCCCCTTAAGCCCCCCCCTTAAGCACCCCCTTAAGCCTCCCCTTAAGCGCCCCCTTAAGCCCCCCCTTAAGCACCCCCTTAAGCCCCCCTTAAGCACCCCCTTAAGCACCCCCTTAAGCCTCCCCTTAAGCCCCCCCTTAAGCCCCCCCTTAAGCCCCCCTTAAGCCCCCCTTAAGCACCCCCTTCGTCTTAAGACCTTAAGCCTTCGGCGAAGGGGGCTTAAGCCCCCCCTTAAGCCCTCCTTAAGGGGGGGCTTCGCCGAAGGGTACCCCCCCTTCGTCTTCGGCGAAGCCCCCCTTCGCTGAAGGTCCCGGGCCCATACTGGAAGAAACTGTCCCAGAATGGGCCTTTGCAGGTGTGCCACGAGTGCGCCACGTTAGCGTCGAGTCAGGGATCAGGCTCATTGGTGCAGAGGCGTGGCAAGATTGCCGGCAACTCCGCATTGTCAAACTGCCGGCCACAGTGGTAGGCATTGCAGATAATGCCTTTCGGGACTGCAAGCTCCTAAATAGTGTCTCGGCTCCGGGTTGTTGTGTATGCATCGGGTGGAGCTGTCAACGTGTTCAATGGGGAAACCAATTTTGGGCAATACCTCTTCCAAGGGTGCATCAACCTTGCTGAGGTCACCGTGAGGGAGTTTCCATCCCCCCGATCTGAATCGAACGGGTTAACCCTGCAAGACGGGACCAGAGAGCCAGCTACGGGCTGCCTCAGCTCTACTGGCATCTACACACTTGTGCTCCCAAAGCACTTTGTAGCCATAGGAGCGCACGCTTGTGACAGTTGTCGACTGCTTAAGAGTGTTGACCTCTGCAACACCATGATTGAAGAAATTCCGGAATTCACTTTTGGCCACTGCACTAAGCCTCTTGTTGAGCTGGCCATTCCGCCTGCTCTCAAGTATATTGGAAGTAGGGCTTTCTTGGATTGCACTGCCCTTCGGAGGCTGGTCAAAATGCCCGGAACACGCAGATGGCGAGGGGTTTATGCGGAAGAAAATGCTTTTGCCATCTGTCCGGCCATGAAATGGCCACCCTGGCTGCATATGATCCCGGACATGGGCTACACCCCTGGCTTAGGATAGAGGGACATCCTTCCATCCACAGCTGTCGTGGCCCTGTTAGAGTCTGGGTGCGAGCCTCAGCCCGGGTCCGGAGTAAGCCAGCAGTTGCGAAACAGTACTCCTCAACACGAGTAACTAGCCATAGTTGCCCTCCGTTATGCATGGAGTGAGTGCCCAGATGCTGTCGGATGGAGAAGGGACTCGGCGTGGCGGTGATGTCGACAACTGCAAATCGTTCACCTGCCAGACACAGTAGTGGGTCAGTGATGTGGGCGCCAAGTGCTGCGGGTGGTGGTCGCCCCACGATGCAAGTACTTCGGCACCATGGCATCCGATGACCTAAAATGCAAACGACCTTTGGCGAGAAGACTTTCTAGACCCAGCCTCACAGACCAGCAATGCTTCAGAGGCAGTGAGTTGAGCCAAGTGCCAGTATTCGAGCGTTAGAAAAGAAGGATTTCCAGGCATATACGGCAAGAAAAGTGCACAGACACCAAGTAGAACCATGACCTCTTCTCGCCATCCGCTGCGTAGTGAGCCGATAGGAGCGAGAACCTTAGTTCTGCGTTCCTACACGGCGGGTGGTAGATAGTGGCAATGAAGGATGTCCAGGGGGAACCTTAGTTCCCGCTGTTGATGTCCGACATTTCCAATTTTGTACAAAGAGGTACAGATATCATGCTAGGAGAGCTCACTATTTCACATGTTTCACACGGGCCTTGCACGAACCTCTCACTTTTTGCCAGTACGCAGCGCCTCACAGACGCAAGTGACATCCCCTTTTGGCACCGTTGTGTGCCGAAGGGTGTTGGGTCTGCCTCCCCACGGGGAGGTTGTGCCCGGTTCACCCTTAGCTGCAGGCTTCTCTCGCTAGGAATTGCCGCCATGTTTGCATCCTGTCGAGCAGCATGTGACTAGTCTTGTATGCGCCACCAGTTGAACGGGTTGTGCTGCAAGATTGGTCTTTTCCACGGATTGCTGCTTAGATCTTCGCACACTTGGTCGACCTGGTTACAACCACTACTGGAGCATCGCGAGACACCTGACCTGCGAAGTGACCTTGTTTTGCCACACTGTGGTGTGGCCGCTGGTCACCAACACTTGGTAAGGAAAGTCCGTTTGAAGCCTCCAAGGCGGCTTTCCGTGAATACAGCTGGCGCTGCAGTCCTTTTCTTTTGCGAATTCAGGCCCACTAATTGCCATTAGTCTCTGTTTCACACGTTTCACCTAGTGTAGAGGAAAGACTACAAGATGGTGGAGTTTCGGCCTGCGGGCTTGGGTGTTTGGTTTGGGTTGGTTTTTTGTTGGGTTGTTGTTGTGGTCCTTGTCATTTTCTCCACCATCCGACTGACTTTCCCTCCCTTCAACGATGACCTGGGCACCATGCCCACAAGGCGTCCGTACTCGTGGAAAAAAACAACCACCGTAAAAAAATGGTGTTCTCGCTGATCTCACACACAGCTGATCTCAGACCAAGCATGAAGAAAAAACAACCACCGTGCTCAAAAATTGTGTTCTCGCTGATCTCAGACACAGCTGATCTCAGACCAAGCATTAAGAAAAAAACAACCACCGTGCTCAAAAATTGTGTTCTTGCTGATCTCAGACACAGCTGATCTCAGACCAAGCATTAAGAAAAAACGCCAAGTCAAATCAGGAAGCAAGCAGTGAAAACGCCGCCCTCAAAGATGCAGCATTAAATCATTAGTGGTTAAGTGAAAACGCCGCCCTCAATGATGAATTAACAAAAGCTTGGGTTACAGAACTGCCAGAACATCGTCTCCTGCAAAGCAGCTGACTTGGGGCCATCATTGAGGGCGGCGTTTCACTTAATCCCTAATGATTTAATGTTGTATCTTTGAGGGCGGCGTTTTCACTTCATGCTTCCGGATTTTATTCTCCAATTGTGTAAGCCCTCAAGTCGCTGATCAAGGCCTACAGGTGGATCTCAGACGAGGCTGATCTCCAACTATGTAGAACCTCAAGTCGCTGATCAAGGCCTACAGGTGGATCTCAGGCGAGGCTGATCTCCAACTGCTGTATGTAGAGCCTCAAGTTGTGGGGGCGGCAAAAAGGGGACAGGGAACTTGGGACAGGGAACTGGGGACAGGGAAGTGGGGGGCAGGGAACTGGGGGCAGCAAATTGGGGACAGGGAACTTGGGACAGGGAACTGGGGGCAGCAAACTGGACAGGGAACTGGGGGCAGGAACTTGGGCAGGGAACTGGGGGCAGCAAACTGGAGACAGGGAACTTGGGACAGGGAACTGGGGACAGGGAACTGGGGGCAGGGAACTGGGGGGGACTGGCGGGCAGGAACTGGGGGCAGCAAACTGGGGACAGGGAACTTGGGACAAGGAACTGGGGGCAGCAAACTGGACAGGGAACTGGGGGCAGGGAACTGGGACAGGGAACTTGGGCAGGGAACTGGGGGCAGCAAACTGGAGACAGGGAACTTGGGACAGGGAACTGGGGACAGGGAACTGGGGGCAGGGAACTGGTGCAGGGAACTGGCGGGCAGGGAACTGGGGGCAGCAAACTGGGGACAGGGAACTTGGGACAGGGAACTGGGGGCAGCAAACTGGACAGGGAACTGGGGGCAGGGAACTGGGACAGGGAACTTGGGCAGGGAACTGGGGGCAGCAAACTGGAGACAGGGAACTTGGGACAGGGAACTGGGGACAGGGAACTGGGGCAGGGAACTGGGGCAGGGAACTGGGGGGCAGGGAACTGGGGGCAGCAAACTGGGGACAGGGAACTTGGGACAGGGAAGTGGACAGGGAACTGGGGGCAGGGAACTGGGACAGGGGAACTGGCAGGGACCTGGGGGCAGCAAACTGGGGACAGGGAACTTGGGACAGGGAACTGGGGACAGGGAACTGGAACTGGGGACAGGGAACTGGGCACTACTTTGCGTCGTCGAGAGCGTGTTTTGCTGCTGGCGCAGGTGGAACCATGGGCCGGAGGTGGCGGAATGCTAGATGCAAGAGGGACTCTGAAATGGGCTGAAAACTGAGGACCAATTCTGTTCCCCCGGCAGTAGGAACGAAGAGCTGAGGCTCTCACTCCTATTGGCTCACAGCATTGCGAATGGCGAGAAGAGGTTGCTTAGTGCTTGCGCATCTTGCTTGCCGTGCTCCGCTGTTGATTAGCTTATCCCCCATTCCAGCCACAGGATTGTCGGCTCTGTCAGGTCTGAGCAGTTCTCTTCCCTGTACGACTGGCTTCTGTCGACAGCTGTCAGCCTGGACTGGACGGGCCAGTATTTGTGGAGGTGGGACTTGTTGGTGTTTTGATTTTCAGCTTTCTTTCCACGCAAATCAGGATTCTGCTCTGTATAGAGACCAGTTCTAGTAACCTCAGAGAGAATGCGTGGGCTTTGGTGGTTTGAGCTGCTTGAAGCTGGCGACCTGTTTTACCGAAACGCAGGACGCCTGCTTGGCTTGTGGAGTTCAGAAAATGTTGAATGTGTTTGATTCTTGGAGTGTCAGACTAGTCGGATTCAAACTCGCGATTCTTTAAACTTACAAGTTTTGGCACACTTATTGGCCTTGCGGCTGAAAGGCTCAGTCAGGTTGATCTCCAGCCTGGCAGTCGTGAGGTGAAGCGCCTGGTGATCCAGTGGATGCCGAACGCCGACATGACTGAGTTGTCAGATGACAAATGCGGGGCCCTGTGCCCCTGGTGCTGGTGGGGATCAGCAGGTGGTCCGAACGCCCAAACCATCAAGCGAAACAAAGGACGAAAAACGTAAGAACAAGGGAAACAAGGGGGTTCCGAAGCAGTGGTGAAGCCAAAGCCAACCCCAAGAGAAGCCGACTCCGAAAGGAAAGAACCCTTGCAGCAAGAAGAAACCTGCTGCCAGTTGTGATGAAAAGGCTGCTGACACTGCCACTGCCGAGAAGGGTGATGCAGAGAGTGTCGCGCCTGACGACACACCAGTCTTGAAGCGACCTTCAATGAAGCGGCCAGCTGGCAGTGACAGTGGAGCAGCTTCTGCAAAGTCGGGTCCGAGGAAGGTCGTTAAATGCTGGTACTACGGGGACAAAAACATCGGCGTGAAATGCAATGATTCGGAGTTTTTGACGGTGCGGGGCTCGATTTGTCCACTCAATTTCAACCTGTTTGCCAACCTGTCTGTGGTTTTCATTCAAGATTTCGTTGTAGGTGAAGCACCACCCAGATGTCCCTGAAGAACAACAGGTCGACATTGCTGAACGGTTCTTACAGAATTGATCACATTTAGTCAACAAACATGTATATATAGATATGTTTGATCTTCGTATGGGTCCTGTGTCTCGGTTTGTTTCAAGGAAATCATCCGCAGGAAGATTGAAGATGGAATGTCCAAGGAAGACTCGAAGCAGCTGGCCGTGGCATGTCTGAGTATCATTGTTTTTCAGTTCGCGTTTAACTACATGAGAATGGAAGTCTGCACTGACTGCCCAAGCATTTTTGAGTGAATCGCCAAACGCGATTTGTGTCATTAATACCATGACCATTAATTATTGTAAGTAGCTTCCTTTAGGTTGTCATGGTTGCAGAAGCAGCCAAAAAGAACCAAGCAACTGGACGGAAGGCCGACCAGTCTTCTGCTGAGCCTGCTCCACCAAAGGTGGATCTGCAGGAGGAGGGTGAGCATGACGGTGAAGTCCCACAGGAAGAAGCTCTGGAATCAGATCGTGAAGTGGAAGAGTAACTGAACGGTTCCACCACGACCGGTGTGCGAGAAAACAATTTTGCAGTTTTCAAACAAAACGTGAAAACACTTCAGGGACTGGAGAAAACGTTCAGAGTGCACCAACTAATTAATAACCACGCGCGTGACATAGTGGCCTGATGTCAGTTTTCACCCACCCAACCCATTAACAAATGATATGTTTTTACTAGATGGAAAATGAATGTTGGTAACAAATTTGGCTCAAGAGTCCTTGAAACAAAAGGATATCGAGTGTGGAGACCTGGCAAGTAAACGCCGCAATGCGCATTGGAGCAACGCGTGCAAGTTCATCGCAAGTAAGTAAGTGCCATAATGCGCATTCGCGCAATGCGTGCAAGTTCATGGCAAGTAGTATGTTGGAGCAACAAGTGCAGAAAAGTGCACATATGTTGCCAACCCTGGTTGCTGTTCCCACCCCCGAATAGAAAGAAAAGTTCTTCGATATCCTTGGTTCATCAAGATTGGAACTCATCCGCCGAATCGAGCTCGAAGGCGACCGCCTAGCCTGGGTAGCCCATGCCGCGACATTCCGCGTGATCTGGGGAAAGGTCGATGAATCAACAGATGGAGGCATCACCGATGACCGTGGAGTAAGAAAGAACCTCCGAATTGCCCTTGAAGAAGGCGCTGATCCAGCAGATAACATGGAGGTGATCGTCTGCCCTGACAGTTTAGCTGTAGCACAAGCATCCACCACTTACATTGAAGCCGAACCAGTGGATGCAGAGGCATTGTTCCACGAGTGTCCGACATTCCGGACCGGGAGCTTGAACGACTGCAAGCGCATGCACATGCCAGAACTTCGAGTTTGCGCTTTTCACATCAATGCCCATGCCTTTCAGTCAGGTATTACGGCCGGTAAGAACGCCATTATGAAGATTTTGATTACGGCCGTGGCAGACCAGGTGGACGTCATCGCGTGCGATGCCAATCAGTTCACGAACCGCAACTTTCGGGGCGATCGACATGCCGATCCGGCGACCGGAGCTGTCCTCACCATCCTTGACCAGATCCTTGTTTCTGTGAACAAGAAGCGTGAGCCGAGCAAGCGCATAACCTATAACTGGGAGGTCCTCAACCCTTGCCAGTGAGGCAGCTCGCCGCTTTGGAAGGTCTGGATGCCGATTGCGACTGTATGTTACAGATCGCCTTAAATTACGGCAAGGACATGCATACGTTGCGGACGAGAACATCCGATACCCCGGATGATCGTGGACGTGTTGGATATGAACAGCCTCCTCGTCAAAAAGAGACTACTATTAAGGTTAACGAACTCCTTAAGCATTTGAACCATCTTGATCTGTGTTTGAAGAGCAGTGACTTGGGTTATCACCATCCATTCCAATGTAGTTTTTCACTTGCCAGCCGACGCAAGATCAGAGTTCGCAGCCAGGTATCCGCCGTGAACCGTGGCGAGAAGAATGCCGAAAGACTTGAACGTTTGAAAGAACGATCTCGGCAGAATCAACAAGCTCGTCAAGCAGGCTGGGACCAGTCCTGGCAGCCATCGGACCACTGGTCCTCAGGTGCATCAAGTTCATGGTGGTATGCCGGTTCCTCCTCATCATCTTGGAACCCTGGATACCGAGGATACAGGAACTGGTAAGTAGTCTCTGAGAAGCCGATATGCCGGCTTGACCACAGCTAAGTGCCGGAAAGCTAAATGCAAATTTTGAAAGACCCAGATACATCAAAACTAAAGGCCCTATAGATTTGATTTCGACTTAACGATTTGACTTGAAAAAGAAGACTTCCGATATTCCGGAACATTCGATGCAGCAAGTATGCTTTTCGTAGATTTGTAAAGGTTATCTGACGCAACCTAGATGAGCCAGAATGGCATCTACGGTCTAGTTCTGCGAAGACAGAACTTCTGTAATTCATTTGCGTCTTTTTGCTTCCAAGCTTTTGTACTTTAGAGATCGTAAGCTTCGACACGAAGAAAATTTGTGTCTGTTTTGTGTTTGGTAGTGTCCTAGGTCCCCCTAGGCGTGTCTACGCTATACGTGTGTAGCACCTGTTCTACAGTATAGATTTGTCTGTAGCCCTTCAGTCCGCTTTCGACCTAATTCGTTTGGCTCAAGACTTAGTAGCCCAATACCTGCATCCGCAGCCATAGAAAAGGTGTGCGTCGCTGCCGCTCGCACACCGATCGCACTCGTGTGACTCACTTGGTGTTTCGATCAGGTCCAGTCAAGCACTGCCACTTCTGGGGGAACTTACCTCTCACCCCCCCCTTTCAACTCCACCCTGGCGCGCCTCGGGGTCAACGGTTCGAAAACACTGTAAATACCAGTGCTTTCAGCTCTTCCAGTCCTCAACAGTGACCAAAAATCATGGAATTTACAGCGTTGTCTTGAACTGGGGAGGCCCTCGGTGGCGAGACCGGTTTTGCTAGGGTTTTTGGACTCAAAATGAAAGACACAAATTCACCGGAAAATGCATTGCAAGGGCTTCGCTCTGGTGCCGCCGACCCCTTTTTGTGGGAAGGACCTGCAGTGAAAGCTTTGTGTTGAAACGAGGAGCAAGAACGGTTTGGCGCAAGAAAAATCAGTGCACAAGATCTGTAAGATTTCCTGGCTGGACCTGCGGTTGTGTTGTGCTTGTTTTTTGTTTGCGGGTGTTTTGGTGTTTGGTGGTGGGGTGTTGTGTTTTGGGTCCGTTTCCTTCTCAGTCGACAGGAAAACTTCAATCTCTGCACCAGCTGACCTTCGCATTCTTTGCGATGACTGGCATGGTTGGTTTTGGCCTCGGGCGCTTGTCGACTCACGCAAAAAGCAGCCATTGATCTGTCTCATTGTTCTTTGCCCGCGGGCAAAAAATTGTGCAAGTTCTGCAGGAACGAGGTTTTGTGCCGCAAGGCGAGCTTCTTTCCACGAAGGTCCGTGGCAACTGGTTTTGCTGGAGTTTTTGAATTCCCTGAATTTCAGCACCGCAAAGTCCTTTTTTGAAAACACATGAGCTTGAGAGTTGAAGAACCTATGACTGCATGGCAAACATCCAATCAGTGAAATTGTTTGAAAATCAGGTGCGGCAGAAAGAGTTTGGCACGTCTCGCAGGATGTTGATTAGCGCACTCAATATGCTGGGGTGCATGTTGATGACAGTTGATGGAAGCACACCGTTGCATGGTTGGCTGATGATGTGCATTGGCTTTGTGATCGTTGGTTTGTGGCTGATTGCCTCGGCCTCAAAGACAGGCGAGGGGCACTCCATCGCAAGAGACATCAGAAGCTGAAACAGAGGAGTTTGGTGACAACACGGTGGAGCAACGACTTTGCATTGTGATGGAATGATGTGAACGCATTTCAGAGAGGATTTCCAATCTGGATATGACAGCCAGCTTTGATGTCGAGCTTGAGAGGAAATTGGTTTTTGCACTGTTGCTCCATGTTTTCATCGTGAGAATCAGGCAACAACGTGCTGTTTTCCAGATCGTGAAGGACCTAGAGGACAACCTGACAAATTATGAGGCAAGAGATATGTGTGTGGATGATGAAGAAACTAGTCGCAGAGTTTTGGCAGCGAGTGCAGCATTTGTCGAGCCCATCAGAAACCAGTGAAGAGAAGGACATCCCACGACCAAGCACCATGGCGGTATGGTCAAATGATCGAGTAGACACCACGCAGAGCTGCATGGAAATGACAGTTGTGGAGAGCAGCTCATTTTCACCAGGACCGACCAGAGAACCCATTCATGAAGATGATATTCGAGCAGCAGCGAATGAATCAGTGAGGCGCCGAATGACTTACAACAGGAGTGCGCGGCGCGGGGAGACCACCGAGCCAGAAGCAGAGGAAGTGAATTAGAGTTGAACAATTGTGGAATTCAAGGTTTTTTGCACTTGACATTGTTTTGTTGAGTTGAGATGAGTTCGAAGGTTGGTGTGACAACCCACGAAATTTTACTGGACACTACGAGCGCGTGTAACAGCTGAACCACGTGCAAACGAGGAAAATTTACAAACCTTGTGTGCATGGAATGGTGCTAGATATGCCGGAAATCGAATCAAAGTTTCGCGGGGAGATAGAAATTCACCTAGACCTAGTCAGTGCTGCCTTGAAGATGGCAGATAGATTAATAGGAAAACCGTAGACAAAAACACCTTCTTTTGGCCAAGATTTTAGGCAGGGTGTTAGGCATTTCGTCAGTTGCACATGTATAGGGCAATGCACAGTTTGCTAGTTGAAAACTACTTTACTCCGCAAGCGCTGTGGGTTCAAAACAAGGCCGCGACCGTTTGACAGCAGGACAAGAGGAGGATAAGGGAAGGACAAGAGGAGGACAAGACCCGGACACAGAGCCCTGACACAGAGTTCACGGGCGTGGCCGGCCAGTGTGGCCAGCTCTTGTTTCCTGAGAGAGAGAAACCCCAACAGCAAACTGTTTTTGGAAAAGTCATATTCTAAGACTTGCTTGATTTTTCTGCAAGACTTCATGGGTGTCTCCGATTTTAAATGGCTTCAACCAGAACCAGCAGGAAGGACATGGCCGCCCGTTTTCGCTTGCCAAGGAAACTTGAGGACGCCGACAGTTTTATAGACATGTCCACCGCCGCCACTTGAGACTCTAATGCGTCAAATTGACCGACATCTCTGTTGCCGTCACCAACACTGACACGTCAAATGCATGGACGCAATCTGTATGAAAAAACATGTACGTCGTACATATCGACGTAGGCTGTATTTGCGTCATACGCATCGACGTAGGCTGTACTTATATAAAAGTAATCTGCGCGTCATACACACCGACGTAGGCTGTATCTTTGTGACTGGGAACCATTGAAACATTTATTGTAAATTTATGTAGATAAGTCATATGTCTATGTGTAAAAAAAATGACTGAACGAGTTGTTGATGGTGCGGCCGGCTCAATCAGCTCAAACGTTTTTGACACCAAAACACTTGGGTGCTCCAGTGATCTGCACAGAACCACACGATTCTAGCTGCAACAGACAGAGTTGGACACCAAACGTTGTGTACACCGTAATTTCATTCGGAGTCCATGACCATTCCATCCATGGCTGTGGCCCGTGCGCAAACCATGGCCAACTCTTTCATGTTGGTGGACTCAAGAATCGTTGCGGAAATTTTAGTTGCCAAACTTCAGGCTCCGTATGGATGACTACCACGAGCACTGCGTGTGGACAAAACTGAGTTAAATGAACCTGGAATGATTTCAGACTTCGCAGGAACTACAGCTGAAACATTTGTATGGGCATACTCGGCTAATCTATTTGGTGATGCCTCGCAACTCCTTCATGTAGATTCTTTGCAGTGTTTGCCTGATTGTCAGGTTCATGTGGTTTGCAGGCATTCGCGATTAAAAGAATTGCGCAACACCCAATCCTGGCATTTGCCAGATGTCCATGCATTTATTATTTGTTAGATGCATTCAGGTCTGCTTCAGCCAGAGCTGCTCCACATGTGGCTGTTCGTCCCAAATTCTCCTCGAGAGGACTGGAACATGTTCGCTGAACACATCGCCACAAATGTAAGCCACAGGAAACCCTCGGTGGTGTGCAGATTCGATCATGTTGTTTCTGGAAGATCAATTGGTCGTTTTTGGAAGAGCAAACCATTTTGGCATCTCCCGAAATGAACGCAGACTGCAGATCGCAGACTGCAGTGCCTGTCTGATGGTGTCAACTTCCAACCCGTCGACCGGTCCGAAACACCAGTCGTTTCGCTCTGACGTCCGCCTGTCAGTGCTCCAGTCTCGCCAACGACTGGAAGGGCTCCGGTTTGGATGGTGGCCTGGCGAATCCCTTCCGATGCCAGTCGGATCGACGATCGAGGACATCCCTGGAAGTGCGCTGACTGAGGACATGGTAAATGATACGTCAGTTCTCTTTTTAAGCTAGTTGGCTGCAGCTGACTCGAAAGGTGGTGAATAGATCCTGTGAAAAGGAGATCTGCCTTGCGCTCGCATTTGTTCGGGCTCACTTGGTCTTCTCAAGAGCACCTTGCTGTGGAATGATGACTGAGAGCCTCACCTGAGGCCCTGACTGGGGCCGTACACGGCCTTCGGGCCTTCGGGCTTTTGGCAATCAACACTTTCCCAACAAATCGGCACTTCTACTTGCAGCACCGTAGACAACCCTTGATGCCACTGGACAGCCCTTGATGTGCGGGTTTAGCTAATCGATGCAACTGGAACAACCTTGTTCGTGGGGTTGTTTGTCCCCATGTCCAAAATAGTTTGCCCTGCTGAGTGTCGGGAGTCCAAGAGTTAAATTGATGACTGTCATTTCCGGCTCACCTCAATAGCTGAGTCGATCCGGTCCACGTGCAGATGAGTTTAGCAACTTAACATCCGATGCGACAATGGTAAGCAGTCCGGCACAGCATTGATAGGAGTTGCTCCTGCTAGAGAATGGTTTTGTGCTGCTGAAGCCCCAAAGCTTCTTCTGCTGAAAACCAATCCTGACTTGATTCAAGCGTACGCCCCTGAAAAAGGAGCTCCTAGGATAAGCTTCTTGCTGCGAGCACAACTAGCAAGTCCCAACTGTTGAATGTGTAGCCTCCAGCTTCTCTTGTTTGCTCATTCTCGGCTTGTTTCTTTCCGGATGTGTCACGCTCGGAGCTTCGCTTCGGTGAATGTGGAGAATGTCTTTCACGTCGCGTCCAGGCCCGTGAACTTCTCGTGGGGGAAGAGCCATGTTGTCCAATCAACCACATCTCGGAAAAGGCTTTCGTCGTTGTGATTGGCTGTTGCCAAAGGTCGTTGTTGGCCTTCCTGGAGGGCAGAGGTCCTTGGACCAAACGGTTGACATACCATCCGAATTGCCGTCCCTCCTTTGCCCCTGGTCCTCTAAACTTCTGGAAGCTGACACTGCAAGTAGTCCATTCAGCATAAGCTTCACTGGAGCAGGCTGTGGCGGAAGCAGGATAAGCCTCATAAGCTTGTTGCTTGACAGGTTGTCCCACAATGTTGATACAGATGTGTATGAACAGTGGGAAGAGCGACCAAGCCCACATCAGGCAGTCGATCTTCTTCAAGGATTGCTGTAGAAGATTGCCTGATGCCCGTAATGCTACGTTTTCGCAGGCCATAGCTGTGGGCTTTCAGTCCTAGCGCCTTCGACGAACTTAAAGATGCTTTCTGCAGTTCGTTTCCACAGCACTGAACTCGTCGGTCGGGCTGGCACCCGGTCGGGACCTAAGTCGGCCTGTGAGACCGAAAGCAGACGCAGTCACACGGTCGGTGTGGCCTGCAGACCTTCAGTTGTGGAGAAAGCAGACGACACCAGTCTGCGCTGAAATAACAGCAGTGACCACGGAGGACTTTCAAACTCTTGGTCCCACTGAGCTCATGATCTTGGTTTCGTCATCCAACACAAGTCCACCCATGATCTTGGCCACAGGGTCTGCCGTTTTTAGGATGCCCAAGTGCACTTTGCGAGGCATTCCCCCTGCTGTTTTGCGATCCAAGTCTGTTGTCTTTTTGTGGCCAATGCTGTATGTTATTGAGTGCACTGCCTCAAATATGCGAAGTATCTACATTTTGGAGGAGCGATGCTTGGAAATCACATGTGTCACATGCGAAACGTTGGTGTCACCCCTGAAGAGCGCGGAAAACACCACCAGGAAGCCGGTAGACCTGTGGGATCGTTGCTGTGAGTCCCTGGTAGATGGGGCAGTGGTGGAAATCACCAACGGATGACACCACTCGATGTGTGGAAAGCCGCAAGATATGCATCTTCCAAGCGTTTCTACGCGGACACTCGCCCTTGGGTTCATCAGCTGAGCAGAGGATTTTTTAGCGTTGTGACTGAGCACAGGTCATCGTGATAGAGGGGGGATGAACAAGAAGTGCAAAGCACTGCCGCTGGTGCCACCCGTCCATCTTTTGCACGGATTAGAAGATTGCCTCGTACCACTCGTCCCTCTGGCGTTCAATCCGTTGCGGTTCCGGTTCCGTAGCAGCTTCAGAGACTAACTGCTTGGGCATTTGCCTCTAAGAGTTCATTTGTTGGACAAGCCTGCATCCAGCCTGCATCAGCGTGCGGACGCCCAGGCACCAGTGCTTCGTGACACATTTTCGGCTGACAAAAGCACTATCCAAGCTCTTGTGACTTGTGCATGAAACCGGGCCAAAAGAATCTATAAAACCGCCAGCATTCAGCTCATGACAGATGCAGCCATCTTAAGCTTCCAATGTCGAAGTGATCAAGTCAAGATTATGATGCATGGAGACTCTGCGGACTGATGCCTGGACTCGACGATCAACCAGCCAGTGGCAGCTATGACCAGTATGTTGTGCGCTACAATCAGCAGTCAAGCCGTCGTCAGCCTGTGGGTGGATTCCATCCGATTTCATCCCTGGACAAATTGCACATGGCCCTGTGGTAGGAATAGGAGTGACTGAACGGCTAGGTTCTTGAAGGGCATTTCAACCTTGCTTTTACCAAGGTTGACTATTTCCAGCAGTGACCATTTGGAGAAGCTCAACAAGTTTGCCCAGTATGTACATCAGAGCTTGTTTAGATCCACGCCAGCAGTCCTCATTTGGCTGGACAACACCAAGTATATAGAGTTTCAGAATATGCAATCACGGAAAGTGCCAGCTTTTCGGTCGCTTTCGACGGGTGATTCATGTCATGAAGGGTTGCTTCTCTGTTCCTTACGCGGTCTAGGAGCGTGCAAGCTGGCTTGAGCATGCCTCCTGTGGAACGCCAAGATCAATGGTTTTCTCCAGTCCTCAATCAGCTCTGCTCGTTAAGACGTGCTCGAAGTTCTTCGGCACCAGCGGGTGGCGACGTATCAGCCCCCATGGGGGGGAACACCACTCGAGGCTAGGTGGCTTAGCTAAGCTAGGTTGCGAACGAGCTCCGGTGAGCTTGCCCCTCATGAGCTACTCACGAAACAGTCACTAAAAAAACAGGGTGGCCTGCCAGGCGCTAGAGAATCAAAGCATGTCCAAGCATGCAAGGCTAAGGGTGACCCCTGGACGGGAACCCGTCCCCTAGAGGGAACCACCCTTTAGAACGCTGCAGACCGTCTCACATTCTGACCACTCCCAGAATGCCGCTCCGGGCATGGTCGTCGGGTATTGAGAGTCTGTCCGGAATGTCCCGAAGATCCAATGTCCCAAAGCATGTCTCACATGCAAAAGTGTTTGAGGAGCGATGGGGAATCCGCTGCCTGTGATCTCTCTCAGTCTTGCCGTCTCAGTCTAGCTATCTCGGATGCAGACGGCAGTCGTGTTCAGCATGAGCCGGCTTGAGAAGTGGTGCCAATGGATGAGCTCTGCTTCCAATGGATGAGCTCGGCCGCCAAAAAATGCCGACAGTTCAAGAGCAGTCCCTAGTGAGCACTTCCCACATTAGACAAAAAGGGATGGGTCAAAACCCCGAGCCTGACCATTCCACCATGTAGCAAACGACCTTACGTGGGTAGGTCGACCAAGGTTTCCTGGCTCCGATCGCTCCAAAGCTTGGCACATCACTCCATGCGAGGAAGACAGCCTCAACAGACCTTTAAAGATGGGTCGCAGATGTGGAAACTGACCAGATTTTGAAGCCAACAGATCGACAAGATGCAGAGCTGTGAGAAGATGGTAAGACTAAGGTGCATGGAGGTTTTTCTTGTGTTTCAGTGGATGGAAATGTGGGTGAGGTGACAGTTCCAGAAGGCAAGCAGAGTGACGAGCACAGAGTCATGCAATGCAACTGTACTTGCAATCAGGGCCTGTCTCCGTCAAAGTGTCTTATCGCACGCTTCTGAGAGACACCCATTCTTCCCTTAAAGCAAAATGCTGACACCAGGGGTGCAAAGAATGTCCAGGTGTCATTGCAAGGGTGTAGCCTCCGCTTGTTCCAACCAACTCTGAAGCCGCCACGGCAGACAAATATCTCTGATGAGGTGTTGGAGGATCAAGCCATTTTGGAGCTTGTGGGTGTGTCATGGAGGGGCTTTTCATGACACCACACATTTGTGGTCAGGAGTCAGCCTGCTAGATGACAAGTGTATTCGGAGCCAGACATTGCCGTCACTGCTCGGGACCTTGTCAAAGTCGCTGTTCGTAGCGTCCAGGATCTGGTCATCAGGAATTGGCATCTCGGGTCTGCAGAAATGGAACTTATCCTGACTGTCATGGCAAGTCCGTTCATTATTGGAGTGTCTGATTTGTGCCTGCAGGAGTAGATGCTGACTTGGTGCAAAGATGCTTGTGCACATGGCAAATGAATTCGGTAGACAAGTTTGATCAAATCCATACAGAGTGATGGGGTCTCAGCAGCGTATTGCCAGTGTTTTTGCAATTGCGCTTTTTGCATCATCCTGACCGGAAATTGAAGAATCGCTAGCGAGGGTGGCAACAAGGTTTCAGGTGTCATTGTAAGGGTGTAGCCCCCGCTAGTTCCAACCAACTCTGAAGCCGCCACGGCAGACAAATAACTCTGATGAGGTGTTGGAGGATCAAGCCGTTTTGGAGCTTGTGGGTGTGTCATGGAGGGGCTTTTCATGACACCACACATTTGTGGTCAGGAGTCAGCCTGCTAGATGACAAGTGTATTCGGAGCCAGACATTGCCGTCACTGCTCGGGACCTTGTCAAAGTCGCTGTTCGTAGCGTCCAGGATCTGGTCATCAGGAATTGGCATCTCGGGTCTGCAGAAATGGAACCTAGCCTGACTGTCATGGCAAGTCCGTTCATGATTGGAGTGTCTGATTTGTGCCTGCAGCAGTAGATGCAGAGTTCTCTAATATTAGTATTGTACTTCCTCACCACCCAGCCTTGCCAAACCGGGTTGAGCCTTGCCAAACCAGCTGTTTGTGCTTCTGATTGTGCATGAAAGATCTTTAGCCATCTTCCGCTTGTGTTGAATAAGCAGGTAGGAGGTCTTTCTCGTGGCCTTCAAATGTAGTTCAGTTTCAAAATTCTCAGAGAACTGCAGCAATTGTCCTTGACTCCGAGATCAAGCCAGAAAGATAGATAGTATGCTGTGGTGGAACTGATAGACAACCGTCCAAACCTCGATCTGGCAATGGATTGGGGACTCCTTGAGTTGGGGGCACAGGTGACAAGGGCATTGCGCTCTGCAGACTTCAATTGGCGCCCGCACGTGGAGCTCTGCAGAGCACTTGGTTTTTCAACCACGTGGGTGTCAGCACGCCCCACCAACCGGTGTCAGCAAATGGTTTTGACGTCGTTCCTTCTTCGCTTCCACCACCGCTCTCGAGCTTCCTCGATGGGACCTTCTCGGACGGCTTCGGGGCGAAGCGGCGGAGGGAGACCGGACTGCTTTGGCCCACGCTGCCGCTCGCGCAAGCTGGCGGCATTTGGGGGGCGCAAGCGGCATGGGATGTGTGTTGGTCAGTAGCTTCTGTTTGGGAATGAGGCTTGACATGGATCAGAGTGAAAGGTGTGATGGAACTATATTGAACTGCATAGTTTGTGGACAGGACTGGTCAAACATGTTCTGGATTTTGCCAGATGATTAGCTCGCACACAGCAAACCTTGGTCGTCAGACAGGAAGGTGCCGTTGTGACTCTAGCCCAAGTTGTCCAGGGCTGAGGAGCCGCCTTTGCTAAGAGCCGGCTCAGGCTTCTCACATGGCCTGAGGCAGCATGAGCATACATAAGATACGAACTTGCTGGCTCCTAAGATCTTTAGAGTGCAGCGACAGCCCGCTGTGCTGCCAGGCGCTTCTGGCCAGCAAAGCTTGCATCACCTGGGGAATACAGTAAGGGATTTAGTCACAGTCCACTGCGCTTTTGCTCTTTTGGAGGTTTTCCCAGTTGCACCACCCTGCTGATACGGTCTGAAAGATTGACAGAGCCTTCGGTGCAGGCAGGCCTACCTTCGATCCAGGCGTTGCTCATCAAGCAATCCGGATCTGCCATGAGTGTGGACCTATCCAGTTCAGGCGGTGCAGATGAAGAGCTATCATGTGCCAAGCACTTGCATGTGGCCTCATACTGGGCACTGCCGGCACTGTGTGCGCCAACAATTGGAACGCTTTGTAACTGATCCAAGTCACCCAAGCGAGTCTCAGTAATAGACCGTTGACCACAGCTTGAGATGCAGAGCTTCACTGAGGGTAGAAGGCCGCCAAAAGGGAAGAAAGTTAGTTTGATTTCGATCACCTTCTCATTTGGAGCAATTTTGTTGTCTTTTTGGTCTCCGGGGTCTGGTTGAGCCCGCTGCAGGATTTAGCTCTTGTAACGAGCCGATTTAGCTCTGCACACAGGACCTTGCCTACAAAAAAGAAATTGCAGCCCAAGAGAAGCATTTGATGCTCCGACAACATTCTCCAGACGTTTCATTGCCGCGCCTCCATTGTTCTTTTGTTCAGTGATGGGTTTGAGTTTTCTGCTTCCGCCACACAGAACAGTTCTCTTGTCAGCCAAAGTCATGACAAGAATGCTCGGCTCCTTGTGAGGGCCAGATCTGTGGGGACTTTATAGTTCTTCCCGGCAGTCAAGCATGAATTCAGGACAAAGCCCTTGGCCCAAGAATCAGCATTCCAACTGCTACGTAGATTGGCTTCACTTAGAAGATGTTGGCCTAATCTCTCAATGGTCACCCAACTGCCCTCGGAGTCCCGATGCGCCTCCCCTTGGCCTTGCATCCAGCGGAAATCGAAGAGCCCCAAATGGCCTTGGTCGCGTTGACTGGAGACATTGAGCTAGCTGTGCAGTGTTTGGCATTATTTTCCTGCCCCTTTGGGGAAAAAGCGAAGCTTGGTTCACTTCTACCCGCTTTGCCGGTCTTGAAGAGGACAAATTGAGAACACTTCCTGCTGGGCAGCTCGGGTTCTTTTGGCCAAAGAGGAGTTTTTGCTCCGTTCACGGTATTCTTCGAGCGAAATGTTGAGCTGTCGTTTCCGTCCTCGTCGCCTGTGCATGCCCAAAGAAAGAGAGTGGTGAAGGTGAAGCTAGCGACCAGCAAATCTTTCCATTAACCATACTTCTTTGACAAGAAGGATGAAACTAACATGAAGGTAAATGAACCCGAGGGTAAATGCAAGACCTTCATCCGTCAATAGTTCAACGAGTCTCTTTGGCTGAGCAACGGACATTTGGACCCTCCTGTCTCCGCTGGGTTCAGAGAACGAAATGTCACTGGCACGCCTTGCTAAAATGAGGAGAACACGGTCTCGACATGTTTTGTTTCGATCAGGGCTTGTACAAGCTTGAAAGCGCTTCATCCAGGCGAGGTCAGTCTTGTAAGATCTACTATCTGCAGCAGAATAGTCCGATGTTCAGTTCTGTGTCAGGTTTACAGTGAGCTCCACCGTTTGAACTATCATGGCACTCCTTTGTTGACATACTTCTTTGCTCCCAAAGCTCTTGGGGCTTTGCCACAGGAAAACCCTTCCTCAAGTGCTTACTCATCGTGGTGTGTTGTCATACAGGCCATTGCGTGTGGGAGCGACCGCTACGGTTAGTGTCTGAATCAGATCGTAGGGTGCCAAGCGGGTGCAGCTTGGCACAGCAGCTGCAGGCTCGCTGCGCAGCTGTCTCCGGCTCCGCAGGCTCCGCAGGCTCCGCAGGCTCCGCGGGCTCCGCGGGCTCCGCGGGCTCCGCAGGCCGCTGTCCAGGTTGACCAGACTCCCAAGGCTCGAAACCAAGCTTCGACTCTCAAAGCGTTGGATTTATTGGAGAGTTCATGTCACAAAGCGAGTCTGTCGAATCTGTCAATTGGTCGAGTCTGTCCGGAACATCCAACACCTCAGTGTCAGTTCACATAGCTCCTGTCGGATGACACCAGAGACTATGAAGCTAAGCTTTGTTTTTTCGATAGCACAGAACAGCCAGCCAAAGGGCAGAGGTTTTCAAGATTTTGGAATTGCTCATTTTTTTGTTTGAGTTCTTAAGGACGCTTTTGACTCATTTCATCCAAGCATATCTAAGCAACACTCCATCTCAATGACAGTCAGTGAAACTGCTCAAGTCCAGGGGCGCCGAGGAAGGGGCCCAAGTCCAGGGGCGCTGTTGTGCTGCATGCGTACCTTCGCCGTTGTGCCCACTGAGAGGCTGTAGAGAGGTCGGGAGACAGCGCCACGGTTGGCGCTGAAGGCCTCCTAAGCCGCTGAGACGGCGAAGCCGCTGAAAGATCATTGTCTCGTCACATGAGCTGTCTGGAATTTAAGAGGTGCCAGCTTGTCATAGTTTCATCTGGTGCTTTGCGAAGATAGTGAAGGTGCCAAAGTTGCTAGGGTGCCAGCTTGGCTTCTTGGTTGTTTGCCCTGCCACGTAAAGATCAAGTTAGGCAAGAGATTGGAAATCCGTGAGCCCAAGGCTTTCCTCTGCGATTTGACATTGGCTTGTGATGGTTTGACTGCCAAAAAGATATTTGAACGTGCCTTTGGCCAAGAAGACCTTTTTTTGCTCTGCCGAACAGCACTTTCACCTCCTCATCTGTCGAAGCTTCGCACGAAGCCGTAAGGCTTCCGACATGTTGTGGAGGGCTTCACGGATTCAATGTGCACTTTGCAATGGCACCTCTTGGCAGCATTCAGTGTTTGCGTGGTAGTTCTATGCCCAGAGATTGATACTCTTCAAGAAGCATGGTCGCTGTGGGAGAATTTGCGGACTGCTCCAAAGGCATGTAGCCATGGCAAGTCGTCGAATCTGGAAAGCTCACAGACCTGGTCGCTTGCGAACATATTTCGACAGTGTGCCCCAAGGGGTTCGCCACGTCGGGCGCTTAGGTACAAAGTGTCTTCCTGTTGGCATTCACCCCGCTGTTGCCCTGCGTTCATTGCTGTGACGGTGACTTCCTGCGTCCTGATCCGTCGAAGCTGTGCGGCATCAACGTTTGACTGCGACAGCTTCGCCTGGCTCTCGCTCTAAAGAGGCGTTTGCGGAGTGCCCACGACGCTCAGAGCCAAGGCTCTTGCGGTTGTTGCAAGTGCTGCCTACAGGTCTTGTACGCAAAAGGTGGCTGCCCTTGAGTTGAAGAAGCGACCAGCAACTGTCACATGTGAAGACTCTCGAGTCTCAGATGCGTCTCTTCTTCAGTAACATGTTCACCGCTGTTTTTGAGTGTGCGCAGCCGGAGATTTATCACCAAGTGCATTCTTGCCGGTCGGCCATGCGACTTGTGTGGCCATTCAGGACTCAGACATGCTCTCGCTTCCTGATGCAAAGGTACTTGCAGCAGATGACATGTTCTTTTTCACGATCGAGGGTGCTATTTGTGCGGGTGAATGCCACATGTAGCTGCTGAACTAGAGTTTGCAATCTCCTGCACAAAAGAATACCTAAGACAAACTACATCCAGATCTACTGTTTCCATCACTTCGTGGCCGCTAGAGATGCTACGATGTGCTGTATGCCTTGACACTCTTTGTGATGCAGCCCCATTGACCTCACTCTGCCCGTCAAGAACCGCTTCACCAGCTCAAGCTGTGCCCTGTCCTTTGATTGACACATCAAGGGGCAGATGACTTGAGTTCTGTTTCTATGTCGCAAGTTCAATGTCGTCTGCAGACGCGTTGGATACATGTTGGATGACATGCAGGCCGGTGCTGCGATGGGGCATGTTGGTGGCGGTCCATGTAACGTGACTTGTGTGTGACACCTTAAAGCATCATATCTCCCAATCACCCAGTGCTGGTGGGGACCCACGCAAGCTACCAGCGAGCTGCCGGCAGAGCCTTGGTAGCAAGCAGATCAATCCAGCTGAGATCCAGCCAAAGTTGGGCAGCCAATACATGCACTATAATATAGAAAACCGGAATGTTCGGCATATTTTTACATAGTTTTAGCACTGTCTCATATTTGGATGCGTTTCGGGCAGCCACGCAGAGGGCTTATTTATATATAAATATACTTATACAATTAGATGGTTGGTCTTCTATTCTCATGCTGCAAAATACATGTGATGGCGAGGAATGTTTTGTGCTCCCGCAATGAGACAGGTGGGAGTCTATCAAGAAGACCTCTGCTTGTTAGCTCAGATAATCCTCTTAAGATTCTTGGCCATTCCAGCGGACGATTCTGAGACAAACACACCTTCATGAAACCTTCAGATTTCTTTGTTCTGTGAAACAAACCTTCAGAGTTTTCTATTCTCAGAAAGTCATTCTGAGAAACAAGCCTTCAGAATTCTTTTGTTCTGAGGAACAAACAATGGCATGAGACAACGCTTGGCGCATCACCACAGGAAAATCGCACCAGTGGCCAACCCAGTGGTCCCGGTGTGGCCAGTGGCCCCTTCCATGGTGATGAAGCAGAATGGCATGACACGCAGAATGGCAGTACCAAACACAACAACACCTGACAGTACACAAGGAGGGCAAGCAATGACACAGCCCTGCCAGCAACTTGACACATAACCCAATACATGTAACACTGTGATTTACTCACAGCAGGACAAACACGACAGCAGACAACAAGCAATGACACAGATAATGACAACATAACAATCACAACACTCCATGATTCAGGGATATGCCAGTCAATGACCCAGCTACCAGTGCCAGGGGATAGCTGAGAGTAAACCATTTCTCTTGTGAGAGACGAGTCTTCAGAATTTTTGTTCCCAAAAGCAAACCTTCAGTTTATTTTTTCTGTGGAGCACACCTTCGGAACCCTTTTCTGCGAAAAGAACAACACATCAGAGTGTTATTTCTGAGAAACAAACGATCAGAATCTTTTGTTGGAAAGTTAGTCTTCAGAACTGTTTGAATCCGAAAAATAATCCTTCAGATTTTTCCGAGGATCACCTGAGAAACAACCATAAGATCTTTTTGGGACACATACACCACCAGAAACAATCCTGCACACTTTTTCAGAGAAACAATCCTTCAGAATATTTCTAAAGTGAGAAACACACCTTCAACATTTTTGTTGACAAATAAAACCTTCAGAGTTTTTTGCAGACGCAGTGAGTAGCAGACCTTCAGAACAAATGTTTCCACACAATATACCTGCATAATCCTGCATATATTTCATTTTTTGGGAGACACACAATTTCACATTTTTTCGACACTTATATATATATATACATTTCTGAAAAACCATCCTTTAGAATGTTGGTTCTGGAACACAAACCTTTAGAGTTTATCATTATGAGAAACACACCTTCAGATGTGTTTAGTTCTGAAAAACACCTGGTCAGACAGTTTTTGTTCTGAGAAACGAACCTGAGAAACACATCAGAGCACATTCCACTTCATGGCATGGGTCTTCTGTCCCAACCTGCCCAGCTTTGCTCTGAGCGCCGAGGCGTCCGACCCGGAGCCGAGAAGCATGAAAAAGCGTGGCCGAGCCTTCGGCGGAGGACGGATGAAGTGCTAAGAAGAGAGGTGGTTTTGTTGAAGAAAGGCCATGTCCGTGTATAGTTGCGAGGCATGGTGAACCAAGTGTTGACGTTTCTTCACTGTTGCTCACTCCCTCTCTGAAGCTCCATGTTGAGAGATAAGCTCATTGGAGGCGAAGCATTAGTGTCAGGTTCAAGAAGGCTTTGGTGATGCACATCTTGCCAATGGACCAACCACGGTACTGTTTACAGACGGCTTGAATCAAAGAACAACCAAGTAGAGAGAAAGACACTCGAAGTTCTTGAGCTGCAGTTCTTTGTTTTGGTCCCTTTGTTGGAACAGCAGCTATTGTCTTTTCTCTGTTGTCCATTCTTTTTGTGTCCTTCATCAGTTATGCAGTAGGACCACTGGCCAGTGGCAAGGCAGGCTGAGTGTCTCTAGAAAGAATCAGCTCTTCTGAAGAATGGAACCTCGGAATGCATTGATCCGGGTTCCAGGTATGACTCTGTCTAAATGACTCTGGTTGATCGGGGTTCCAGGTAGAACCAGTTTGCTGTTCGTTCGATGGGCTGTAGGTCATTTGGACTGTTTCTCCCCAGATAGCGAAGCTATGGGGTTCTTACTTCAAATAACAATGAGTTGCCCGTGCGCGCTTTCGAGACAGGTTGCTGGTGCTGGTGCCGGGCGCCGGTGCTGGTGCTGGGTGCCGGGCGCCGGTGCTGGTGCTGGTGCTGTGAGCTGGCTGTGCACGTGTGGAGACAGGTTGCTGGTGCTGGTGCTGGGTGCCGGGCTGGTGCTGGGTGCCGGTGCTGGTGCTGTTAGCTGGCTGTGCGCGTGGTGGAGACAGGTTGCTGGTGCTGGTGCTTGCCGGGTGCAGGTGCTGGTGCTGTGAGCTGGCTGTGCGCGTTGCTGGTGCTGGTGCCGGGTGCCGGGTGCCGGTGGGCTGGCTGTGCACGTGATGGAGACAGGTTGCTGGTGCCGGTGGCGGTGGTGCTTGCCGGGTGCCGGTGCTGGTGCTGTGAGCTGGTTGCTGGTGCTGGGTGCTGGGTGCCGGTGCTGGTGCTGGTGCTGTGAGCTGGCTGTGCACGTGGTGGAGGCAGGTTGCTGGTGCTGGTGCCGGGTGCCGGTGCTGGTGCTGGCTGTGCGCGTGGTGGAGACAGGTTGCCGGGTGCTGGTGCTGTGAGCCGGTGCTGGTGCTGTGAGCTGGCTGTGCACGTGGTGGAGACAGGTTGCTGGTGCTGGTGCTGGGTGCTGGGTGCCGGTGCTGGTGCTGGTGCTGTGAGCTGGCTGTGCACGTGGTGGAGGCAGGTTGCTGGTGCTGGGTGCCGGTGCTGGTGCTGCTTGTGCGCGTGGTGGAGACAGGTTGCCGGGTGCTGGTGCTGTGAGCTGGCTTTGCACGTGGTGGAGACAGGTTGCTGGTGGTGGTGCTGGGTGCCGGTGTGGAGGTGCCGTAAGCTGGCTGCGTAGATCTTGTTCGAGCCAGTCCCATGTCAACAGGTTGTGGGATTCTGCCTAGCTATCTGGGTCTATGCTGGTGTAATTGCTTGGATGGCTTCACTCAGGCCGATATCACGTTTAGAAAAACCAAAAGTCTCTTGTTCTGTTCTTCAGGTGGCTAGTCCAGAGTCAGCTAGCTCATCTACGCGCTCCACCCATGCCTTTTCAGCTTTTGGCCAAAGTGGAATCATCTCACATGGCTGTGAAGCTGGCAGTCTGTGAAGCTGGCAGCAGGGAACACACACAGTCTGTCCCACCGGGTGGGAGCTCCGCGCATCGCGATTTCGCCGCGGCCACCCGAGGTCCTGGGGTCCTGCCCACCCACGCT
>CAXIVM010000884.1:0-19000 GCA_964035705.1 Porites rus
TACTGGAGCTGATGAGTGGTGCATGATGAGTGGTGCATGATGAGTGGTGTATGATGAGTGGTGTATGATGAGTGGTGTATGATGAGTGGTGCATGATGAGTGGTGTATGATGAGTGGTGGTTTGATGAGTGGTGTATGATGAGTGGTGTATGATGAGTGGTGGTTTGATGAGTGGTGTATGATGAGTGGTGTATGATGAGTGGTGGTTGAACAGCTGTTGAATGTCCGTAACACGGAAGTTTTGCACACTAAACTTCCTTTGATAGCTAGCAAACAATATTGAAACTGAGTTGCCGTCGTGCGCAAATCATCGCCAGTCATCATCCCAAACGGCGAGGAACTAAAAAAACAGAATATTGTTTCCATGGTTCGCTCATACCCGAACAGCAAGAATGAATGCGCTTCGACTGAAACAAACTTTATGTAATTTGGTCAACCCTTGGTACTGTCAAACGAGCTACGAGTTATGGTTGTTGGCATCATACTTGCAAACATACTATAAGTGAGACAACATGACATGTGACGTGACATGTCATTCATCTGATGTTCGTGTCCTTTGCACTCAACCAAACACTATGAAACGGCTTTGTCAGCGAACGTACAACAAGCTGCAGGACCCGAAAATGTCACAACAACACATAGTCACATAGTCTATCGTCAACTTAAGGCTTCAGCTGTCACGCTGTTATGAAAACCAGAACATACCACAACACATCATTTATCATGTCCACACGCCCGAATCTGTCACAAAACAAAGGCCTACCATCAACTTACAGCCTTTGAGCTGTCATGGTGCTATGTAAACCATGGCCCATAATAACATATCATCCATGATTCCATGATACATACAATTATACATCATCCATCATCTCCACAAACCCGAAACTGTCACAACACATAGTCTTCATCAACGTACCATATCAGCAAACTGTCGCACCATGATGCGTACCATCTCCACAAGCTGTCGCGCCATGATGCGTACCATATCCACAAACCGTCGTGCCATGAAGCGTACCGTCGTACCGTACCAGAAACGTATACTGAAATACAAAAGTGTCTTCACACCTATCTTAAACCTAGATAATCTATATAATCTTTCAGTTTCCAACTTTGTAGATTCGTATCCGTTCATGACAAAAAGAGATGTTTCTTGCTGATCATTCTGGCGGTGGTGTTCACAGTTCTCTGCGGAATCCGGCTCAAGTCTTAGCTCAACAAGGCGAAGGACTGTAAAACAGGTCCGACATCGCTTAAAAAACGTGCTGCGACCCTGATCGTCTGCAACCCATTCTCTCCAGTGCAGATACGATCTTCCATGCAGACTAATTTGCGGTTTGATGCTTGGAACTGCAGAAGCACTTGAACAGATTTGCCACATATGACCTCCAATCTTAGTCCCTCCGTCCAGAGCAGGAAGTTGCCATGCGAAAAGGTCATGAACTTGTGATGGTGAAAAAGGCTTTTCCACTTGCTTGCGTCTCAAGAACCAGAGAGCACTCCTCTACTTTAGCTTTGCGTTGCTGGCAGTGCTCGAGACGCTCTAAGCGCAAGTTGAGAAGAAGGCAGTTCAAGGAGATTCCTCATGCAAAACATATGCTGGACTGTCCTGAACTGCAAGTCGGACCAATTGTGAAGTTTTCACCGATTTTGCTGGCGCTCACCTCTGAGATTTGAGTCGGCATCTCTCATTTCCGTAGGGCATGGTGTATAGAATTAAGAAGTGAACATGCATTTGGTCTGCCAGACGCGGAGGACACTTGCAATGGACGCCGTGACAAATTCAACATAAGACGATCGGCCACGGAGTCCAGCCCATGGTTTTCAAGGATTTCCGAAAGATTCCTTTGTATGGAATTCCGTTGTTTCAGCCTGACACATGTTTCATGTGCCCATAGCCCAAGCTAGTGCAGTAGATGCTTTCAGACGTTGTTCATAGATGAGATCAGATGAACATCCCTTTGGATATCTGAGCTAAAGCCACCAATTGCGCGAGACACTGACACTGCCCTTGCCACGCAATCCAATCGACAAGTGAACATGCTTTGGTCTGCCAGACACGGAGGACACTTGCAATGGAGACCGCTTCCTTCAAGTATAAGGCCATCTGTCAAGGGGTCCATCTCATGGTCTTTCGAAGATTTCCGAAAGGTTCCTGTGTATGGAATTCCGCTGCTTCAGAGATATGTCCACAGCCTAAGCTACTGCAGTAGATGCTTTCAGAATTTGTTCCGATAGATGAGTTCAGATGAACATCCCTTGAACTTGACACACACAAGCCTTTGGATGTCAAGTGCTGAAGTCTTCAAGAGATTTGTTTGCCACTGCGCCATAATTCTGACTGTCACGTTGTCACCACTCAGGGAATTGCAGAGATGGCTGGAAGTTGCTCAAGCGTCTAGGCTGATCCCGGTGCAACTTTAAGTTGCAGACGGGTTTCATTGGATACAAAAGCTCCGCGTTCCTTCTTCCACCGACTCCCGACTTAGATTTTGTTTCCACAAAGTAGACACATCAGCTGTTATGTGAAAAAAACCCATTGAGAACTTGATACGAAAGAGTGTGGATGTCTAAGCTAAACCCACTCAGCTCACAAAGAGACTGCCATTTTTTCCCACCAGCCACCCAATTCAATCGACAATTGAACATGCATTTGGTCTGCCCGAGATGGTTGACATGTGCAATGCACGCCGTTTCGTGCCAGCATAAGACCATCGTGCCTGAGCTACTGCAGTAGATGCTTCCAGAAGTTGTTCCGGTAGATGAAGTCAAAGGAAGTTTCTTCGGGTTGCAGGCGGACTTCATTGGATACAAAGAGCTCCGCATTCCTTCTTCCACCGACTCCCGACTTAGACTTGCACAGTTTCCTTAAAGTAGAAACACTCGTTCGTGAAGAAAAGATTGATAAGTTGGCTGCTCTTCTCCAAAGTTGTTTTTTCGGTTCAGCCCGATTCTGTTCTTTGAGCCCATGGCTGGACCTGGTTGAGTGGCAACCTGACTTGCCCCGCAGAATGCGTGGCAACAGCCATCAGATTGTACCAGCCCGGGGCATGACACCTTTTTCTTTGTGACAGCGAGTGCCTTTGGTGGGAGCTTGATTGGGCAGACTGAAGGGCTTGGCGAAAGACATTGTGGAAGGAGACGGATACATATGGCCCCTGTCTTGAAGCAACTGCCATTTCTGGGCTCGGCCGATTTTGTTCTTTGAGTAAACCTGCAAGCATGTTGACCCGCATACTCTCAGTGCCGGATCCAAATTGCTGGTCACGTCCAGCTGTAGCACAACTGCAAACGGAATCTTTCTTTCTCAAGAGGTGTTCCTCCCTAAAGTCCTGTGTGAGGGTGTCTAATTTGCCGCAGATAGGGAATACTTTATACTTTTTGTTTGCGGATTTTCTTGCTGCTACGGCTTGAGATGATCCCATCTCCCACAGTGCCGTGGTGTTCCAGGAATTGCAGTGCCGTGTTTGTCTAGGATTTGGTTGTTACAGAGTGACTGAACGTGTTTGCTAGGAGATACGAAATCACTTGGATTGCCATTGCTGAGCTTGACACGAAAGGGTGTGGATGTCTAAACTTAAAGCACTAACTACACAAGAGACTGCAATTTTTTCCAGCAGCCATGCAATCAAATTACAAGTGAAAATGCATTTGGTCTGCCAGACATGGAGGACACTTGCAATGGATGCCGTTTGGTTTCATCATAAGGCCATCTGTCAAGGGGTCCAGCCCATGGTTTTCGCAGACAGATTTCCCAAAGATTCCTTTGAATGGAATTCCATTGTTTCAGAGTGGCTGAGGCTTTGTGTGCCCACAGCCTAACCTAGTGCAGTAGATGCTTCCAGAAGTTGTTCCGATAGATGAAGTATGATGATATGTAGTTACATGGCTGGAAGTTGCTCAAAGCTTGAGGTCTAGGCTGATCCCGGTGCAACTTTTCAGGATGCCAAGCCTGCTTGTGAGCTTTTGATCCGGTCGCTTCCGGGCTCGTACTTGTAGTAGACTAGCAGGCGAACTCGTCATTTGCGAGTTTTTTCCTCAGCAAGGTTGTGTTCCGCAGCAGATATGCAGTGAAGTCAAAGTAGACCAGCTCGGTGGTGCAGCTTTTATGGCAAACAACCATCGCCCGTGGTGAACAGCCAGCTGCCAGACTGTATTCTCCAGGTGTCACAGAAGAACAAAACCCCTAAGCTATCTAAGCCCTGTTTGATAGTAGATTTTTGGAAGTTTCTTCGGGTTGCAGGCGGACTTGATTAGATACAAAGAGCTCCGCATTCCTTCTTCCACGACTTAGACTTGCACAGTTTCCTTAAAGTAGAAACACTCGTTCGTGAAGAAAAGATTGATAAGTTGGCTGCTCTTCTCAAAGTTGTTTTTTCGGTTCAGCCGATTCTGTTCTTTGAGCCCATGGCTGGACCTGGTTGAGTGGCAACCTGACTTGCCCCGCAGAATGCGTGGCAACAGCCATCAGATTGTACCAGCCCGGGGCATGACACCTTTTCTTTGTGACAGCGAGTGCCTTTGGTGGGAGCTTGATTGGGCAGACTGAAGGGCTTGGCGAAAGACATTGTGGAAGGAGACGGATACATATGGCCCCTGTCTTGAAGCAACTGCCATTTCTGGGCTCGGCCGATTTTGTTCTTTGAGTAGACCTGCAAGCATGTTGACCCGCATACTCTCAGTGCCGGATCCCAATTGGTTGGTCACGTCCAGCTGTAGCACAACTGCAAACGGAATCTTTCTTTCTCAAGAGCTGTTCCTCCTAAAGTCCTGTGTGAGGGTGTCTAATTTGCCGCAGATAGGGAATACTTTATACTTTTTGTTTGCAGATATTTTCTTGCTGCTACGGCTTGAGATGACCCGCATTCCCGCTGTGCCCTATTGGCACATCATATCCTCTGCATATCAGGCTGCATTTTGAGCATGGGCGTCTGAATGGAGTGGGCTCACAAGACTTCTTGGATTGTTCAATCTTTGCAACCGGAGATCATTTTCTCGCCTGAGAAGAGTACCATGCAGCACCAAAAATGCACCTGAGCCATTTGGTAAACCCTTTTGCGCGATCCTGCGCGTAAGCAAACACTGTGGTTGCGTCAGGAATGCGCAAGATTCGTGATTGTTATATCGAGGCGCGTAAGCAAAACCTCCAGTGGTGTAAGGTTGCCTAAGCAGTGGTGTAAGGAACCCCTCCGCATAAGCTAAAATTGCAGTTGCGTAAGCGCTGCGGAAGCTTTCGCGGAAGCCATGTGTTGTGACATAAGAATCTATCGAAGTTTTCAGGAAATGCTCATCTTCTGACCACAGGGTTTAATCACCAGCGCTGGTTTGACGTCTTGTCAACCACGGAAAACAACTCTACCAGAAAATTTGCAACAGAAGTTTCCACGGGCCTTGACTTGTTCGGACAGCTTCATCGGAAAGCACATTTTGCCCTTTGTGTGACCAATCTTCTTATGCAGCGGATTTGTGTCGCCGCGAGCCCTTGAAGCCAGTGTGTCCATTGAGTTCGGAAAAGTCAGATTTGGCCAACCATAGCTCCTGGTTATTATGTGCTCCTTCGTACCAAGCTGGGGCAGGCACGCACTCCATTTCAGCCAGACGGAGTTGTCAAAGGCGGACCCTGCATGACTGTGGGAGACGTTGAACCTGTTTCTAGCATGCGCGAATGGGACTGGCAAGGAAGCAAAGACCTCAAGACCTCAAATCCGTCTCCCCACCATCCTTTAGGCCGGTATAGCTTGGCCAGTTGCTCACCTGAAGTTGGAAGCCGTGTGCTGCACTCATTAAATTTGCTTCAGAACGATGGGTCTGTAGCTAGGATTCAGACACCTAATTGGACCTGCTGGCAGAATAATCCAACGCCTGCCTCGTGCTATGCAGCCACATTGGCCGGTAGTATTTAGCCGCGAGCCCCTGAAGCGAGTGTGTCCATTGAGTTCGGAAAAATCAGATTTGGTCAACCATAGCTCCTGGTTATTATGTGCTCCTTCGTACCAAGCTGGGGCAGGCACGCACTCCATGTCAGCCAGCCGGTCCCTGCATGACTGTGCGAGATGTTGAACCTGTTTCTTAGCATGTGCGAATGGGGAGTACCTGCGCCAAAAGATACAAAAGCCACAGATCAAAGGTTAACCCATGGGGGGGGCTGGGATTACTTGGTCCCTCTTTCCCTTTTTCGTCACTGGAATCGCTCGTGAAGGAGAAGAGTTTGGGAAATTGAGAACCGTCCCACATCCAAGAAGTGGCCCATCTGTAAGCATCAATCCATCCTACCCATCAACCACAGGGGTGGGTGGAGAGGATTACAAGTTTCCCTGGGTTCCAACCTTAGTCCTATCTTGACTGGGAGTGCGGGCCTTCCTGCTGAGCTGCGGCAGGCACAGGCTTCCAAAGGAAAAGACCGAACTAGTACAGACAACTGCTATTTGAAGTCATGGCCATTTTACTTTGGTGGGGCCGGTCGAAAGGCGACTCAGCAAATGCATCCACAATCTTAGTGACGTCTTGCAGGTCTTCCAAGAGAGTTGTATGAATCGGTGGGGGTTTGCTAGAAGCCCGTCTGGTTTTTGTTGGACCAGCTGGCAGAATAATTCAACGCCTGCCTCGTGCTATGCAGCCACATTGGCCGGTAGTATTTTAGCCGCGAGCCCCTGAAGCGAGTGTGTCCATTGAGTTCGGAAAAATCAGATTTGGCCAACCATAGCTCCTGGTTATTATGTGCTCCTTCGTACCAAGCTGGGGCAGGCACGCACTCCATGTCAGCCAGCCGGAGTTGTCAAAGGCGGACCCTGCGTGACTGTGCGAGATGTTGAACCTGTTTCTTAGCATGTGCGAATGGGGAGCACCTGCGCCAAAAGATACAAAAGCCACAGATCAAGGATTAACCCATGGGGGGGGCCTGGGATTACTTGGGCCCGTTCTTGGAGCTGGGGGCTTTGAGTCAAAGTGAAGGCAGGCTCGACCTCCCAGAAAAAGGACACGCGCGGAGAAGACCAATCGTCTTGGGGAAGTAAGTTGGTCCTCTCCCCTAGCCGCAGGTCACTGGAATCGCTCGTGAAGGAGAAGAGTTTGGGAAATTGAGAACCGTCCCACATCCAAGAAGGGGCCCATTTGTGAGCATCAATCCATCCTACCCATCAACCACTGGGGCGGGTGGAGAGGATTACAAGTTTCCCTGGGTTCCAACCTTGGTCCCTGCTTGTTGCATTGTTGGCTCGACTGATTGGTTTCAGATTGGGTCTGTAGCTAGGATTCAGACACCTAATTGGTCGTTGTTCCAGATGCCTGTTTGGGGCACTAAGCTGAATGAGGCTTTGATTCTGGAGCGGGGGGCTAGAAACGGCAATTGAAATGCTTGCTAGCCGCCACAAAACTAGAAGAACAACAAGTGGCTGGGTTCCAATTTCCAACCTTCATCCCTGCTTGTTGCATTGCTAGCTCGACCAAGAGTGTGCGCCTTCCTGCTGAGCTGCGGCAGGCACAGGCTTCCAAAGGAAAAGACCGAACTAGTACAGACAACTGCTATTTGAAGTCATGGCCATTTTACTTTGGTGGGGCCGGTCGAAAGGCGACTCAGCAAATGCATCCACAATGTTAGTGACGTCTTGCAGGTCTTCCAAGAGAGTTGTAGGAATCGGTGGGGGTTTGCTAGCAGGCGGTCTGGTTTTTGTTGGACCTGCTGGCAGAATAATTCAACGCCTGCCTCGTGCTATGCAGCCACATTGGCCGGTAGTATTTTAGCCGCGAGCCCCTGAAGCGAGTGTGTCCATTGAGTTCGGAAAAGTCAGATTTGGCCAACCATAGCTCCTGGTTATTATGTCCTCCTTCGTACCAAGCTGGGGCAGGCACGCACTCCATTTCAGCCAGCCGGAGTTGTCAAAGGCGGACCCTGCGTGACTGTGCGAGATGTTGAACCTGTTTCTAGCATGCGCGAATGGGACTGGCAAGGAAGCAAAGACCTCAAGACCTCAAATCCGTCTCCCCACCATGCTTTAGGCCGGCATAGCTTGGCCAGTTGCTCACCTGAAGTTGGAAGCCGTGTGCTGTACTCATTAAATTTGCTTCAGAACGATGGGTCTGTAGCTAGGATTCAGACACCTAATTGGTCCTGTTTGGGGCACTAAGCTGAATGAGGCATTGATTCTGGAGCGGGGGGCTAGAAACGGCATTGAACTCACGATTGAAATGCTTGCTAGCCGCCACACACAAGAAGAACAACAAGCGGCTTTGGTTGGGTTCCAATTTCCCACCTTCATCCCTGCTTGTTGCATTGTTAGCTCGGCTAAGAGTATGCGCCTTCGTGCCAAGCCGGGGTATGCACCCTTCATTTCTGCCCGCCAGCATATCATTTAGTCGCAGAGTGTACGTGACTGTGAAAGATTTTGGGCCTTTTCCTTGGCATTCAGCACTAACCTCAAAGGTTGTGCCTTTTGGTTGATTGCCAGGGATTCCTGGATTTGTGGGCGGGTCCAAAACACTTGGTTTTAGTTGGGCAGGTGTTCTCTTGAACCATTCTCTTTGGAGGCGACAGAAGAGGTATCCGCCCCAAGTGCGTGCATCCGAGTAAAACGATTCCTATTTTTCCCACTTCGTGGAAGCTCACGTGAAGCGTCGAATCTAGCTAGAACTAAATCGCAGCACAAGCTGGGGACACTCATAGCAGGGTCCATGTGATCGAGCTGGGAGCATGCGATTGGCGCACCTCAGAATCGAGTATTCGATGATCCACGTGGGCTCGTGATGTCCCTGCAAGTGTGCGCTTGTAGCATTTCGTTGTTGTATTTGCCTTCCTGATTTGTGCCAGGAATTTCTGAGCAGCAGCTTGCAGAAGTGTCCAGTCACTTGCAGTGGAGAAAAACAAGTTAAACCAATTGATTGAGGTACGCAAGACATCGGGAGGGTTGGAGTTAGCGCTCCTTGTGTGAAGGAAAGGTCTGCTACACAAGTGATTCCGCAGGGGCATCCAAGGGCTTCCACAGAAGGTCATTGTGAATCTTGCGATGGGGTAGGACGACGCTCACCTTTTTCTCAGTCTGCTCCTGCGACAATGACAGAGCTCTCTAAAGCCGTCGATGCAGTAAGTTAAGGTGCATCTCAGTTTGGAGGATAGAATCATTCTAGCTCAAGAGCCGGCAAAATGTCATCGCTTGCTAGCGCGACCTTTGGAACTGTCCCATGAATTGTGCGATTTGGAGCACAAGATGGTTCAAGATGATTCAAGCATAGCATCGAGTTCTTCTACTGCACCTCAGTCCACTGCATTCCTACTGCCGTGGCGGACAGGCTCAGCATAGCTTAATCTTCACTGTGGAGGACAACCGAAGAGCTGTCGCAACCTGCTTTAAGCTACCAAGCAAACAAACCAAGTTTTGTTTCTGCTCCTGGTGACGTCGCCTAAAGCCCGGCCATGGTTCATCAAGCTTAGTGACAAAGATTCGCGGTGTCACCATGTTGAAACAGAAAGTGGTTTAGGCCTTTAGGCATTTGGCCCTTTTCCAACACATGGTTTTTTGCTCTCAGATGCCTCATTGGTCAACACCATTGTACAATCCAAGCCAGTCGACAGATTCCCCCTCCATCGCACTGGGCGTCCAAGTCAGAATTTGTGCATCAAAAAGCGCCCTAGGCATGTGCCTTGGAAGTTCCATGGGGCAGATCGTCACTGTCGTCAGATTTGAATCTCAAAATCTTTCGAAGCCGTTTTTCACAGCTTGCATCTTGCTCCAACCAGCCAAGCCACGCATTTTCGCAGAGCATCAGTCGCAATGGGATCTCTTTGACCGGATTACGTGGACCGGACGGAGGGTCCACAAGTCCAGGCGGAGGTGCGTGAGTGCCATCAGACTCAAGTTGAGCGTGCTGTGCACTTCGGCCCTCGGATGAGCGCCATCGAATTTCCACGCAGCTGGTCACTTCAAGGATAAGTAAGGCCACCCGGCCACCAACTTCACAAGTGAAAATGGCCTTGCAGTCCAATCGACAAGTCAACATGCAATAGATCTGTCAGAGATGGAGGACATTGTAATGGATGCCGTTTCGTTTCAGCGCAAGACAATCGGTCAAGGTCCAGCCTGTGGTTGTCAAAAGATCCTTGGCTGGAATTCCGTTGTTTCCATGTATCCTCCCCCTAAGCTGAATATTTCCAGAAGCTCCTCCTTCACCCATTGAACTTGAACATGGGAAGTCTCTAGCCGGGCCATACATGAGACTTTTGAGCAACCCGCGATGAGTCCTTCTGACTGCCAGGTCGTCACCACTCATTGCTTGAAAAGGCTCAAGGTTTGAAGTTTCAGGTCTACTCTGATTCCATGCCAGGCCTTCAACAGCCGTCTCAAGCTTCTCAGAGTCTTTCATGGAAAGAAGTTGCGCAGCCCCAAAAAGACAACTGGCTCCCACCAGCCCCATGCATTTCCTCGGAGGGAGTTTCGGCCTTACAAGAGTGAAATTGACTCTTTGGCAGCTCCAAAATGCATCAAAAAGGCTTCTTGGCCGCAAGCTTTGCACCAAATTCATTAAAAACTTGATTTGGCATCTCCTCATGGTCAAGCACTTAACTTTGGAAAGGGCATCAGAGGGGAATTGGCTTGTTGGTTGTGCTTTGCAACACATAATTTGGCCCACCTTGGATATGTGAGCTGTGGACATTTTTGACATTGATGCGTTGTTTTGGTTTGTGCTATCATGCTATAGTGCTCTGTGTGGCATACCAGCTCAAACAGACAGACAGCCAAAGCAGCTGTTTCAATCGCAAACCGAACAAAAGACAATTCAACCGACCGATTGTGCAACAGTTCATGGTCAGATATTGTTAGTGCATGCACCTTCTCAATTGGTGTGCAAACTCTGTTCTGTTCACACAAGTCATTCTACAGATGTGCTTTCGGTTCATTGGTTCTTGAGAAGTTCCAACGGAATTATGCAACACTTTTCCAACGTCCAGAGCAGGTTCCTCTCTCTCTCTCTCTGTCTTTCTTTGGGGTTTTGTCTCTCGCTGCTTCCTATCTCATGGGGCAAGCTTTTGGGTATGAAGGTCGAATTCGTGAAGAGATGCAAGAGACTTGGAGAGCAAAATTCGTGGTTCTTTTGGGGGATGAAGAGGGCTACATGTTGGCCTTCATTGGATGGACTGATTTTTCCTTGTGATGGACTGACTCATTTTTGTCAGTGGACATGCACGTTTCGCATTGGACTAAGGCAGCCATCCGAAAAGAGGCTGCACACATTTTGCTGAGCGGGCGCTATTTGAAGGTGGAAGATCGACCGATCGACCTCGGGCTGTTCCTTTGTTTCATTCGAGGGTTCCGTGTTGACCAGGGTTCTTTGGGGTAGAATATGTTTGGTCAAGCTGCGGTTGCTATCCCTGGTTTGTTTAATGCCTCAGGGTCATGGTCAAAAGGAGAACATAAGAGTTGCAATTCCTCTTCCACAAAGCCCACGAAACCAGATTGTAGTTACATTGTGATTGACGGCACGCAACACTTGATTCAACTCAGTTTCTCCAGGTGAGATGTCTCAAACAACATCAACATTTTTGCATCTATAATCATTTATTTAATACCTGGTAATACACCTCAGATCAGACATCACTCTGCATGAAGGACCGTTTTGTTTGTTTGTTTGTTTGTTTTTGTTCGCCCCCAGGCGTCATGGCAAAGGCCAGGTCCTGCAGCCTGGCGCAAGTCCTGGAGCAGATCTATCAACACAGAGACTCGAAGACTCGACGAGAACGATTCCACCAGACCGACACGCTTCCTCCTTCGTCCTGAACGTCCTTCGTCCGATCGGAGGTTCTCTGGTTCTTTCGCTTTTGGATCTTCAGGTCCACGCGGTTTCAGGGTCTGGAGCCGGTGTTGAGCGTGACGCCGTGAAACACGCGCGGTTCGGGGCGGTCAATGGTGCAGTCAACGGTGCAGTCCTCCGCAGCGAGGCAGTGCCATAGCGGACCGGAAGGAGGAGGTGGACGGACTGAATAGCTACGGTGGATTGAGAGTAGATGGCACAATGACAGATGGCACCAGTGACCCCAAGGTCGTGTCCAAAACCGGAGATCTCCATCCATGCCAGACATCTTGGGGTGCCAGCGAAATCGATCCTTTGAAAAAGCATTGTATATAGAGAACATGATTTTTGAGCGGGGCTGGTGAGCCGCTCGAGCCTGGCCTGGTCAATGATTCATACTTTTTTTTGTGGGTTGGGAAGCCAAAAGAAGAAATACTTGACAAGCCTTTGATGTGGCAAGCCACGGCTGCAGAGTGGAAAGGCCTTTCCAACTCTGAAACTAATGTAGTGACCATGGGGTCCCTTGCTCACCTG
The DNA here is from genome assembly GCA_964035705.1 of Porites rus. Lineage (NCBI taxonomy): Eukaryota > Metazoa > Cnidaria > Anthozoa > Scleractinia > Poritidae > Porites > Porites rus. The sequence continues at coordinate 12,310 of CAXIVM010000884.1, forward strand.
ACATGCTCGAAAGGTTTGCATCCATAGCCGTGCTGGGGTTGGTGTTTGCAGTACATCATACAATCCAGCAAGACCGAATGGTCTAGAAATCTTTGAGCTGAGACTCCATGTCATGTGGTGAAGAACTTTGGCCATGCGGCCGCGCCCCAAGGACATGCTGCGACCATGTTTGAGCTTTTTCGGAAGACTGCAGAAGCTTTGCCTCTGAAATACCCCTTGAGCTGCTCGAGCGCAGAGTTCAAAAGAGAAGTGGAAAGGTGTATGAGGATGAACGATAAACTACTTTTTCCCGAAACTTAACGGGGTTAAATTGCTTTTGGTTAATTCTTGCTATTTTGAGAGGATTTGCGTTGTTTTGTGATGCTGGCAGTGCCAATTTCACATATTGCATTTCCAGCATCTATGAAAGACCAACCAGGGGCATGGACAACACTGTCTGAACAAATTGCGCTGCCTTTCGTCTCTCTCTCTCTCTCATTTCCAGGTTGGTGATGTTTCTGTGCAGCTCTGTGCTGCATGTTTCGCTGTGGTCACAGCAGATCCGTTCTCCTAAGGCAGTGAGTATCTGGTGATGTGCGACTTAAGGGGCTGCTCCACCGTCATGGATGTGGCAGCCATCTTCTTGGAGAGAGTGGTGGCACAGCATCTGCACCAGGAGTCTTGGATCTCTTGAACAAGAAACCCTTTTGGACTGATGTCAAAGCAAAAACGCATACAGAACTGATTTCCATCTACAATTCTCATCCGAAGGCCGTACTTCGACACGAGCAGAAGGGCGGTGTCAATACAACTAGTTTACCTTCGCGCGTTTGAGGACCGGTCTGAGCTGGCACCGCTGTTTCGTTAAAAAGAAGATCCAGGGGGTCAATTGGTAGGTGAAACGTAGAATAGATTGCGAGACATGGTCAACCTACCAGGGCGAAGCAGGCTGACCCCACAGCCGATTGACTAGCTCCATACAATGGAAAGCATCACCTTGTAAAGAAGAGAAAGATAGAGAGAGAGAGAGAGCGCGCGCTAAAGATGCTGGTGATGCAAAAGGTGCATTTGACCAAACGCGACACCAACACATATCTTGATATTTTTTTAACGATCTTCGTCCATCCACGGCATTTCTGTCGCCTGAAGACCCACGGCATTTCGACGACCTCAGGAAGCGGATCAGAGACTGTGGTCCACAGCGCGAGCGGGTCATGGAGCAGTCTCGGCCTTTTGCTGGGGTATCTCCTACATCACCTGCACATGTTGACGCTTGGGTTGGATGGTTGGAGAGGGCGTGAGGGGTGTATTTTCGGGTGAAAGCAGGACGCATTCTGGCACAAGCTCCGAATGATTTGGCCACTGCAATTGGCTATGATCCTGTGAGTCCTGTATCCATCTATCCATCTATCGATGCTGTGTATCTCAATCTTTACTGTATCCCTATCTCCATATCAATATCAAGAATCAGTATCCATCAAGCAATCTATCAAGCAATCAAGCAACATCAAGCAGAACCAATCAATTGAGCACCTCGAGCACCGTGGCGCCTCTGGCCCAAAGGCTGCGTGGGCCAATACGAGCAGAAGATCAAGTTCCCTCTGGGTGGATGTGGCTGTAGCCCGAAGCACACGAGCCCTTCACGAAGGGTCGCATGGAGCAATGACGGGTCACAGCCGGTCGTGGTGGTCACAGCTGGTGTTCTACGGGAGTTGGGAGCCCAGCTGTGGTAGTTCCACAGGTGAAAAAACGGTACCACTCAGCTGGAAGTCACGTGTAACATCATGCGTCTCCATGTGGTTCTCCACATGGAGATGCATTTCGGAAGACCATGAAATCCGAAGACCAAGCCGAGGTTTTCTTCCACTTCCATGTGAGTTCCAGGGAGAGTACGTGAAACAGAGTTTCTTGACCATGATGGTACCTATGTTGAGGGGAACTCAAAGTATACACCCTATCCTGGAAACCCAACAAACAACCAGGCACAAGTCTGGATGGAACTCCCCAGTCCCAGCCGCTTCCTATGTAAAGAATCTCAGGCTGGCGCCATATTGGGTTCCAACCAGACATGTTCCTGGTTGGGACTGAAACCTCCAGGAATATGTGTCTCGAGTGGATGAGCAGAGTATTGTCTTTCCAAAGCTCTTGGGTCTCAAATGATAAAAACGACATTCTCTGCCCCTCAAACTAAGACGCAAGAGTTCTACTTTTCTGGCCAATAAAAGTGGATGTCGGCCATGGAAAAATAAACAGCAAAGCCTTTGAGGAACCGAGAATGTTCACACAGATTCACAAGCGCTGGTGATAGATGATCCAGACTCCAATGTTTCGTTGAAGATTGCATCACTTGGATCAACCTCTGAAGCTTTTGAAGGCAGGGCATTTCTGCCCACAAAAGGACGTGAAAAAGACGTAAAGAGTCGGCTGGTTAGCTCTGCATGGCTGGAAGGCCCTGATTTGGTGAGTTTTTCTCTCAGCTTTCAGACTTGGTCGCGCCCAGTGGAACGGCATTTGTTCGCCTTCAAAATATGGTCCCAACCAGAAACAAGGGGTTTGGAGTGGCCATTTGGGGATCCTTTTACATCACAAGTGCTTGGAAGTGTCATTTAACTCCAAGTAGAAAGCCCCCCGCGCCGGCCCCGATTCTTGGGTCTGGTGTCGTCTGCTCTGCGTCTTTGTTCCGAGAGAAGGGCAGATGTTCCGAGGCGTTGGCCCAAATGCGGACACGTTGGGCACAGGGAAGGTTGTGTTTTTTTGCCTTTGCCCAGACGCGACCCTGGACCCTGCTAAGTAGGGGCCGTACCCTCATATGGAGGGGTCCGGACCCGAACCAATCCCTATGGTTTTGAGGGACCAGTCGGGCTGTTTGGAGCGTCTGGGTGGCACAACAAGGCGAGTCGTCGTTTTTGGGGGGTTCCGCAGAACCCATTCTCCACCGAGGTTCGGACGTCCGCGGACGTTCCGCTCCCGCACACGACGCAGCGCCAGGACCTGGCGCTGGCCGATCTGCGCTGCGCGAAGCAGGGCATTCTGCCGCTGAGCGCCTTAGCGGTGCGCTGCGTCCTGGAGCGCCTCACCTCGTCCGCACCGTCCGCGTCCGCGGCGTCGGCCACGTCGGCCACGCGCTACGCTCAGGAGGAGGCGACGCCCGGGTTTGGGGTGCGTTGGGGTTCCGGGAGCTGTGGCGACCACGGAGTCCACGCAGTAAACAGCGAACGGCGAAGGCGGTGGTGGTTGGAAAGTGAGGGTGAAATCTGCTTCCCTGCAGGTAAGAGTCCACAGTACGCATTAAAACCTGGTTCGGTCCTGACTCATCGAGTAGTCAATTGTAGTCATTTGGGCAAGGACCACAATTGACTACTCGATGAGTCTTCAGGACCAGGTTTAATTGTGTACTGTGGACTCTTGATTAATGCATGCTTGTGGTTTCGGGCATCTGTGGGCTAGGGTTTTGGACCTGAGCTAGACCAGAAGCTCAGTGAAACCAAGGTTCCTTGTTCATGTCACCGCGTCGCCCGGTCAGATTGATGGCTTCGAAAAAGCTTCGAAAAAGTCGACCGAGTCGAGAAATCCTGTAAGTCTCTTTACAAAGACCCCCAACACCCAGCTGATTGGTGGTTCATCCTTCTGACATGCGAGGGGGCCTTTTGGATCTCCAAAGCACCAAGATATCGTATCCGACTTCCATTTCTTGCCAGGTGAATACGACCTCTATGCCTTTGGGCGTGCTAGGTGCGGGACTGAATGCAAGTACTCTAAGCCATTGAAAAGAAAGACGCATGCAGAAAGAAGGTAAAGAGGTGCAACATAAATTCATCCCGCCAAGATGAATATGACATGGCTCCCCTTTCAGATGCAACGACTGGATTAACATGGAGATCAGGTCCAACATGTGTTTGCGTCTCAACTCAGAAGCTTCATTGTTGGGAAGCAAGAAACATCGACGGTTTCTGCACCATCACGGAAAAGAAGATTGTTCATCCTTTTCGTGCAAGAGATGCACCCATTCTTATTTTCATCTCATTTTAAAGCTAATCTTCCGTCATCTCTCCTTCACACTTATCTTCATCTCATCTTCCTCACCCGCTCCCCTTCGATTTCTTTGTTTTCTTCAGCTCCCGGGTCTTGATCTGTTGCACGTTCGGTCTGGCTTGCCACCGGTCACCACCGGTCGTTGAGCTGTTTTGGGAGGAACACTGAGCAGCGAGGAACACCGGTGGACCTCGCTACTGTCATGCAAAGAACAGTATTCACAGTGCTTCGCGCACGAAGCTGTCCGCACGGAGTGTGTGCGTCTGTTCGGGCAGGACACACGGAAGAACACACGCACGATGTCAATAGTCTGTCTCGGTCGGTCTGGGTGTCTGTCTCTCTGTCTGTCTGTCTGTCTGCCTGCCTGCCTGCCTGCCTGCCTGGCTGGCTGGCTGGCTGGCTGGCTGGCTGGCTGGCTGGCTGGCTGGCTGGCTGGTCTGTCTCTCTGTGTCTGTCTGTCTGTCTCTCTGTGTCTGTCTAGGTCTGTCTGGGTCTGTCTGGGTCTGTCTGTCTGTCTGTCTCTGTCTGTCTCTGTCTCTGTCCCTGTCACTGTCTCTGTGTCAAAAACCACATGCGATTGTTCCCCCAAAAAAACACCAAAAACCACATGCCAGTCACCTCATCCAGTCGGACTGGGCACACGACCGAACACATCCACGATATCAATCGTACAGTATCCCACGGTTTGCCTCGACGTTTGCGATTTCTGCGATGTCCGTAATGCATTCTCCCCCGGCCGACATAACCGGCATCGCATATCCATAGTGCAGTGCCCCGTGGCTTCCCGACACGTCTGTGATGTCAATTATGCGGTCTGCCAATTTTGATAAGCATTGAAAAGCGCAGCATGTCTAGGAGAAAAGTGCACCCCCTCCAAGCTAAAGCTTAGGATTTATCTAGCCGGATTCCTTGCGATGTGTATGTGCACGAGCTGACACAACGTGCTTGGCACCTCCGGTGCGGGCGGACTTCACGTCTTACCCGGACCCGGACTTTGGACTGTGGACTCTTGATTTCATCAATCTTCCCCCTTGGTGAGGAGGTTTACTCAGGCCTTCTTGTCCTCCAGAGTCGACTTCGGATCCCTTCGAACGGACCGGCTTTCGAACGGCAGACCCGAACCGGATGTGGGCGACGTCCGCTAGGCTCGGAGGCTCTCGCGGCCAGTGATCGGCCCTGGAACTGGCCGGAGCTGCGGTCCTTGTACGGAAGCTGAGCGTCCAAGATCTGGTGATTCACAAAAAAGAACCCCTCTGGTGATGGTTTGGTCGGTGGGGGAGGGTGGCGAAGAGGTCCGATCTGCTCATTTTTGGGGGGGAAGAAGATGAGGACACGAGGCTGAAAAATGATCCCAAGCCATCCGGACGTGCCTGTTCTTCTGTCAGCATCTCCTCGGATTGGTTTGGGGGTACGAATTAATTTCACGAACTTGTTAAATCTTAGGGCCCAGGCAACTTCTTCCAATTGTGCTCCCCCTTCGTTGAGGAAGGCATGCTTTTGCCACCACGGGCTATGAGCGGCGCCAGCGACAAAGCAAGGGCCCTCAGTCTGGTGGTGGTTTTCATCCAGTTTGACCAAGAAGGATTCATGCGTGGCACAGTCAAATCTCCATGGTTGACGGTTCATGATGAAGTCACTATGATATAACTGGCATAACCCTCAAGATTCACATCAACTACATAGTTTTCTGAACTGTCAACCCCAGTTCGAGTTAGGGCGCAAGAGACCAAGGTGTGGTGGACAAACCAGGGCGGCTGTGGAAGGATAGAAAGGAAGAAACCCGTTGTGCAGAGTCCACCAAAGACTCGGGGGAAAGACTAGGCATTCGAAGGCTTGTAGGTTGTAGCCGCTCAGTTCATTTTTAGATCCTTCCTCTGTTGACCCATGCGTGGGAGCGCATTCGCACCAAAAGCCGGCTTGACCTCGGCGAAATCGCTCAGTGCTCGAAGGCCCCCCCCCACTCATGAAGCTTCTAAAAAGAAATTCTGGAGAGCTACATATAGCAACTCAGTAGCTGAAATCATAGTAAAATCGTGGGACACAGAGGAAACCATCTGTAGATTTTAGGTCAGTAGGCGAGCCGACATGTCAATGTTGACTCCACAGTCCACAGTTGAGATTCGACCGGAGCCGCGGAATTGCGTGCAATGCCAAAGAGAGACGATGATTGCAGAGACGAAAGGCCATTCCAAGCTGGACGATGTCATGAAGCATCGCCGAGAGGTTTGTGCGGAGTTCGAGTCACAGCCTACGGCCACCACTGCTGATGCGACCGCCACTTCTAGGGAGAACCACAGTCGAACCCGGACAGCGCATGACCTGGTCACGGCCACCGGGCGGCATGCGACCAGCAACCGAGAGCTTCAGGAGCTGCTGACTGAACGCCGTCAGCGGTGCCAAGTCTTGGAGAGTCTCCCACGGCCGGGCGGGGCGGATGCCCTTTGGAACCGAGAAGTGGATCGAAGGAGCTCGGCACTTTGCCTGGAAAGCACGCCCGGCGATCATGTGGCGGACTTCAAATGGGATGATCCAGTGGATCTGCGGCCTCAGGGCCATCAGGGCCATCAAGGCCATCAGGGCCAGTGGTCGGCCCACCAATCCGGCCAGAGCCAGCGGTCGAGCCGGCCAACTGCGCTGCATGCCGTCCGTTCTTCCACTTCGAGCGGCAGCGACCTTTCTT
>CAXIVM010000885.1:0-27348 GCA_964035705.1 Porites rus
CCTTCCTGTACCAGTTCGACTGGGAAGATCCCTGACGAGATACCATGGTGGCGTTTGACCATCTTCACCGCTTCTGTCTAGGCGGAGTTGGAGCGACGTCCTCAAGTCCAGCGAGGCCAGCTCCACCAAGTTCACCGATGGCTGGATCACATCGAGCTGAACATGCACGACCTCTGAACGTCATGACCCCGGTGTTCCTGACCCTCCTGGATTACCAGATCCTTGCAAGGGCGGCGGCTGCAATCAGTGCGGCGGCAGCAAGACCGCCAACTCCAACAGGATCGCAAGCTGGGAAAGAGGCCTCAGGAGGTCGCAAGTATGTCGGCTACAGGCTGGATCCGGCACCGTCCTGGAGCAGCGATCAACCCACTACAAGCACATCCGGAACCTCCAGTTGTGGCTAGTTGAAGCTGAGGCCAGACTTAAAACTGATCGGCAAGAGAATCATTGATAGCACCCCACTGGTTCAAAGCTGAGCTCCCTCATTCTGCAAAGTCATAAGACCATTATTTTGCTATCATCGAGGACGCTCGTGAGTACTTAGATGGGCTGGCTTTTACTAACTAGTTAACATAATTATGAACTTTGTTAACACAATCATAACATTGTTTTAAACTATCTCCACCATAGTCCTAACATGTTATAATTGTTATTCATTATTACAAAAATGGTTAATTTTCCAGAAGTGTTACATAATTTTCATAATCATGTTTAAAGTTATGCAAAAATAGCAAAATTAATATGTTTTTTATAATTTTTCAATTCTTTATTTCAAATATGTAATTTTTATTTCCCAAGGCGTGAAATCAACAAGGTTGCCTTTTGATGCTGTGATTTTCTGAGATGTTTTTTTGTGAAATAGTCAGCTTGCCTTGTTGAAACCAGCCCCTGCTGAGATTGATGAACAGGAATGTGATTTTGTAAGGGGCATGGCAGGCTGTTCCTTTTCAGCAATGGAGGAGGTGTTGGCTCAAGTTCTTTTTGTTGACCATGGAAGAGTGCTGTGTGCAGATCAGCAGAAAACTCGAGATCACTTTGAAGGGCAACAAGGTTCAAATACCAGATGAGCTGGTGGCCCAGGACCTTGAGTGTATATTTTGATTTTCATTTTCACTCTATATCCCCTTGTTGTCAACCAGCTTTTGCATTGGCCTGCATGCATTGGCCTGCCATGGCAGGACTTGAATGGTGTGGAGTACATCAAACTTAGACCCACTGCCCCTGCCATTGTCAAATTGGTTTGTGGAAAGTGCGAGAAGAATGGCAGCCTGAGCAATGGTGAGTGCTTGAAGGCCTTGAAAGAGAAGAGGAATGCACAATTTGCAGAAGCACATGCTGACAGCAAAAAAAGGAAAGCTGAAAGTGTTGTTGAGATCGATGTATGTGGAACACCAGTACAGCTTCTTTGCCCACCAAAGAGAGTGAATGCAGCAGATCTACAGGTGTGCCTGGACCCATACAGCTGCAGGCAGTGATTCTGTTCTTGGAGCCAGACTGTCAGCTCTTGACTTCCAAAAGGAAGTATGACAAGAGTGGGAAATTCAAAAGGGATGCAAACAATGAGATAGAAGACTCAGATGTAGAAGAGTGAGATGTGCAAACAAGACACTTGCAACAATGGATGCTTGAGCAAAAAGGCCATTTGCTGCCAGCCAAGTGCTTTGTTCCTGTTGACTCTTCAGCCATGGTGGCTTTGTTTTGTTTTTGTTGTTCTTCAGCCATGGTGGCTTTGTGTTGTTTTTTATTATTCAGCCATGGTGGCTTTGTTTTGCTCTTGTTTACTCTCAGCCATGGTGGCTTTGATGTGCCTTTGTTATTTTCCAGCCATGGTGGCTTTGCTTTGCTTTTCAGTTTTCATCCATGGTGGCTTAATTTCAATGCTGCATTGTATTCTCAGCCACACAAGGCTTCAAACCATGATTTTTGTAAAGTGTATGTTTATCATGTTTTGTGAAGCAGCTTCATGCATAGCAAGTTGCAGGAACCCAATACATAATTGGATAGCATTGGCAAATCCAATGGACACAAAGAAACTTTCACTTTAGAGTGCCTGACAGGCCTGAAAGAGCCATGGCTGTGCCTCTGGATGTCACAGAGGAGATCAAAGGGCTGCTAGACCCTGCCTGCACAGTTGGTGTGCGTGTGAAGTTGGAGAGGATCTTGCTGGCATTGGAGAAGGTGGGCCCTAGCATACAAGGCAATGATTTCCCCAAAGGGAAATGATGTGCCACCCCTCGAACAGAGGGACTTCAATGTGCAATGCACACAATGTGCACTTGAAAGGACAGCAGGTGTTGCAAAGTGGCCTGAAGAAAGACTTGTTGCCTCCCAATTCTTTGGGGATAGAGCTTGCAGTTGAAAGTGGGGAGAAGGCAAGGCAGTTGAAAGCCAACCAGCAGATGATAGCCCAGAGCAGAGGCATGTTGGCCCCTTTGAGGGGTGGAGAGCGGTTCCTGGGCCTTGCTAGCTTTCACTTCAACCAATTTGCAGAGCCTTGACCATGGTTGTCTGAAGGCAGATGGGACACAGCTTCACATGACGCCAGAGATCAAGGCTTTGGTGGAATCTGGCTGGCAATGGTCAATCTTGAAAGCAGAGGCAGCTGTGTTGTTTCCAGACCTCCCAGCCGTTTGCTCCATGGGCATGAATGCTCACAACAGCAACACCATTTTGACCAATGAGCTGGAGGCAATGATGGAGCTTGCTGCCCTACACAGAAATGGTATGAAGATGACAGAGGCAGTGCAAGCTGTTTGCCAAAGCAGCCCTTCTTGCAAAGCATACATAGATGACTGTGCACAGTTTATGCGGCTTTACTCTGGAGGGGAAACCTTTCCCATGCTACTCTGGTTGGACAAGTTCTGTAGCTTGGTTTGTGGAAGCAATGGTTTGTGTATTTGTGAGGTTGCTTTTTGTGTGTTTTTGACACACTCTCTTTTGGCTGGCTTGGCCCAGGTAAAGCTTCTGGCCATTCACTTTTGGTTGGTGAGGAAAACACCAACTTGCTTGCCCACTGCAATTTCAGGTTGCCTGGATGCCAGTTCAGCTTTCTTCGCATTGCCCTATTGGCCACTATTCTCAGTTCAAAGCGCCATCAAGATGGTATCTCTAAATTGGTGTTCAAGTCAGATTTTGACAAGCTGAAGGGCAAGAACACAACCTTGGCCGTTGAAGACCTTCTTTCCAATGGCTGGAAGGAATCCCAGAAGGTGGAAGACAAAGGTCTTGGTGAAATGAGCTTTGGCAAGTTCTGTGTGCGTGTTGTCCTGCATGCTTTGCAGAAAGAAAAGCACAGTAGGGATGGGTTGCGCTTTGAGTCATTTGAAGCTATAGTGGAGCAGCTTTCAAAGGAGCTTGAGGGTGGCTCTTATGTTGCAAGCTCAAGTGCTGCAGATGCCAAAGGTGCTGAGTCTTTGAGAGTGAAGGATTTGCTCAAAGCAAGTCCAGATGAAGTTGCCATGTTGCAGAACCACCACATCACAGTTGGCAAGAACTACACACACAGAGACTACAAGGACCAGGTGTTCACCATGGAGGGCATCAAGGATGGCTGTGGTGTCTTCAAGCATGTTCCATTGTTTGGAGAGGCTATTGAAGTTGTTGCTAGCACTGAAGAGCTGAAGGATTGGAAGAACACTAAGAAAGAAGCTTGCCAGCTTTGTCCCACAGAGGTTGTCAAAGCTCGACTTCCTGAGGCTTGCTCCTTTGTTTTGGATGAGTGGGCTAAGATGAACGCAAGCTTCTTGTTGGCAGAGGCTTCCAAATTGAACAACAAGGCAAGTTTTGACATGGTTGCCTTCACCAGCTTTCCCAATGGCTTGATGAGTGTGAAGAAGCTCAAATCCAAAGAGCTGCAGATCTACCCAGTTGGATCATTGGTGAAGATCAAGGAACAAGAGAAAGCAGATGAGCTCTTGGCCAAGGGTGTGGTCCTTGTGCGCTTCAAAGGCACAGCTTACCTGATCCAGACCTTCAAGGCCTTCAACCCCTGCAAAAGTGATGATCCAGGAGTTGTTTGCCCATACTTCTATGTCAAGACCTCTGAAGGTGAGGATGAGGTCAACATGCAGGTGAGCTGGAAAGCCCACAGTGACCTGCAGATTCCTGTCTTGGAAAACAGCAAGGCCATTGACAAGCACACTTGGCTTCTCAAGGGAAAGGATGTTTCCACTGCCCCTCCTGCAAAAAGACCCAAAAGGAGTCATTGATTGCAGGTATAAGTAGCAGTGTGCAGAATTGTGAGTGAGAGGAAGAAAAAGGGAAGTGCAGCTCCAATGTGTACAGTTCACTTTTTTATTGTCTTTTGTTGTTCCTAGCCAGTGCTTGGTTCTTTTCTATTTAGCCATTTGTTGGCGTGTGCACATTGTCATTATTTTGTGCTGCTTTAAGCAATGTTTCTTTGCTGTTGTTGCGCATTCAGCCTGTTTTGGCTTAAGTTCTCATATTTTACATATTCAGCCACTTTCTGGCTTTTGTTTGCTTATTTCTGAATTTATTCAGCCACTTTGTGTGGCTTTTTTTGGTTCTTGTACTTTTGTTTTGATCTAATTCAGCCGTTTTGTGGCTTTGATTTGTTATTGTTTACTTTTTGGTTTATTTAGCCACTCTTTGGCTTTTGTTTGTGGCCTCATTTTCCGGAAGCAGCCTTTTGGCTGCATTGCCAAAAGTCTATCAAATATATACATAGTTTTCATTTTGAAGGCCCAAGCACCAGCCTTTGGTAGTAATGATGCAGGCCTCTCAGAAGAAGAGGCCCAGGGATGAACTTTGGGATTCCTGGGCTGCCTGGGATGATGACCAGGAGGTTTGTGTTTTTGTGCATTTGTTTGCTAAAAGGGTAGAGTATCTAGGAAAGCAACCTCATACACTTGTTGATCTGCAGCTCAGTTGTATTGTTCAGTTGAAGTTAATCCAAACCTTGCAGGACCCTACACTGCCTCATGAAGAGCTGGTGGAAAATGTGACCAGGTTGCTCAATAGTCATTTCTCCAGGGAAGAAATGACCGCAGCCTAGCTGCTTGAAAGTTGTGCAATTTTTTTGATATGCTGGTTCCATTAAGTTTAAAGACTGTGCCCTTGATAGACACCATGTTGTTGTTTTTTTTAACTGGTTTGTTTTGAGGATTTGGACTACATGATGCACCTCAAGAAGAACACAGTGCAAGAAGCTGAAACTCCTCCAGTTGCAACTCATATGCCAGGACCAGCTCAAGATGAAGTACCGCCTACTGAACAAGCTACTGAACAAGCTCAAGCTGAAGAAGCTCCATGGAGGAAGCAGACCAGTGATACCAGACCTTTTGATACCCAAGAGCTCAAGGTGCAGATGAAGGAGCAGAAGGCAGAGATAGCTCCAGCTTGCAAGACTAGACCTGCCAAGGGTGTGGTTCTCAATGTAGAGACTTCTGGAGCAGCCACTGGGGTTGAGCTGAGCAGTCACAGGACCAGAAGGAGCATGATGCAAAGAAGAATGCAGAAGCCCCACAACAGAGCTCTGAGGTTGCCTCAGCTTCTACAAGTCGACCTAAGTTGACCTGCACTCCCAATGAAATGTGGAAACAGCTCTATGGTGATGGTGGGAGGTTTGTGCAAAAGCAGCAGGACCGATACTTAAACTGTTTCAATACTGTTTGTTATTTCAAAGGGACTAGGTGTGAATGTGTGTTGAGTCAATGTATTTGTGCTTTATTGCTTGCAGGAGCAACCAAGAAATGAACCACTACTTCCCTGGAAGAATGGTTGGGCAATGAAAATGGCATTGTTTTTGCTGGCCTGGAAGTCCAGGGATGGAGAAAGATGCAGAAAGATGTTACATGAGTACTCCCAAAACAAGAAGATGAAGGTGATCATCGATGCTCTCAAAGTGAAGGTGCAGAAGCATGGGTGGCCTACATGGTCTGATCCAGACACTGAAAAGTGAAGTCATCTCCTGACCTCACCTTCACAGGCTGACAAGGCTGAGTGAAAAAAAGAAGCTGGTGCTGAAGTACTTGTGTTGAAACATATTGCTTGTGCATAGTCAATTTGTTTGATATGAAAACTAAAATAGTTTAATTTAGAAAGCAATATTTAGAAAATAGTTTTAATTTAGGAATTTCATTTCAATTTAGGGATCTAAATTGAAATGAAAATTGTTCTCTTTTCAATTCAAATATCTGACCTGTTTTTGAAATCAATAATCTAACCTAATCATAGTTGATTGAATTGTTTTTTAAACCATTTTATTGTATATTCTGTCTTGTGTGACTTTTTTTGAACTGCATTCAGCCTTTTTTGGCTTTACTATTTTGCCAGCAATCAACCAATGCAACCTTGGCCACTCTAGGCTCTTCCAAGTTTGCAGACATAGATGATCATTCAGCAATGAACCATCATGATGATGGCAAACGCTTCGCAGCCTGGGCTTCTATGGCTTTGGGTTTGAGAATGAGAATGGAGTTGTTTGGTGGTGAAGGATTCAAGGTCTACCAAAAGGATGATGCTGGCACAGAACATCGCCTTTATGACAGCCACAAGACACCTGCACATGTGATGAATACAATTTGCACCTTTGTGTGACTTATATATTTTTGGTGATATCAACAACCAACATATTGGGTGTTGTGGTAGAGCCAGTCTGACTCAGGATGCAGAAACCTTTTGGCAGAAGCTTGGTCAAGTTAATAAACTTGTATTTTTGGTGAAAGTTAATATGATTGAAATAATGTATATAAACCTGGTCTATTGAGATTGTGGCCAGGCTGATCCTGGCAGATCCTGTGCTCAAGAAGCTTTTTGGTGCATGGATGCTGTGGGAAGCCCACAACTATTGTAATGCAGCTGCTGGCCACATAGTGGACAACAAGTACAGGTTCTTTGCACCAAGAGCCAAACTCTGAGCACTAAGAGGCTTCAGAAGTGGAGATGTTTGCTGTGTGTTTTTGTGAAAAAGGAAATAGTGCCAGCAAAGCATGTAATGTTATTCAGCCTTGTTGGCTTTTACTTTAAACTATAGGATGTGTTTTTATTCAGCCTGTTTGGCTTTTAGTTTGATTTTGACATTTTCCAATACAGTTTGATTTGATATGTTCCAATACAGTTTATCTTCCTGCAGCCAATTTGGCAACTGGTTGAAATTTCTAGAGCATTAGCGCAGGGGCCATTGTCAAGGAGTCATTGCACCTCAGAAATCATGAATTTCCACATGTAGTGGGTTTATACTTAACCCTGCTGTGTGCGCACACCCAGCAATGGCACAATGGAATGTAGAAGACATTGCCCAAGAGGTGGAGAACTTGCAAACAATAGTGGCCATGAACAAAGGATCCAAGGTGAAAGAATCTATGGTCAAGTCTTTAGTTGCCAAGCTCCAGGCAATCGACTCAGTACCACCTTCAGCCTATGTGAGGATCATGGAGTGCTTCAATGAGTCTTCTTTACCAGAAGACATGAAGAAGAGCTGTCAGATGCTTTGGAAGAAGCTTGTGCAGAGACCCTTGGAGGGATCTTTGAGGTTGCAGACTTGTCCCCAGTCTATGACCACAGTCTACAACTACCTGTCCAAGCTAAGAGTGGAGCAAGATCCAGGACCTCACCTTCACAGAAGCTTGCTCTTTGATGGTTTCTAGAATGAAGAAAGAAGTCTATGAAGGAGAAGACCAAAAAGCATTGCGCTGCTTTCTTAGTACACCTTCAGGAGAAGCAGGGACACCAAGTTCCAACAGCTGGTGAGTTCTACAAATTGGCAGAGACTGTCAAGGTTGCTTTCAAGGCATCAGAGCAGAGGCCTTTGGTTGAAAGCTTGAACAGGTACCCTTGCACACCTCAAGAACTTGGGGAGGACACCTGCAAGTTTTCTGTTTTGTTTATTTCCTTTTTAATCAGCTGAGGTAGAGGTGACCAGTTGTATTTTTTGTTGCTGAGGCCCACCATTGAAACAATGTAGTTGAAGGTCATTTCCAGTATGAGTTGGCTTGAGTTCAGTCTTTTCACATTTCCAGGACTTCTTGCAGAAGGCATATGGGGATGACCCACCAGCCAAGATTCCACCAGAGGTTGCAGGTGTTGTGCTATGTGTTGCTGGCAACAAAGGTGTGAGGACTTCACACAAAACTTTGACCACTGCAGGCAGCTCAAAGGCGGATTGGCAGTATGCTCTTGAAGGCAAAAGAGTTGGATGGCTTTCACATGGCACAGAAACAAAGCTTGGCAAAGACTTCAAGTTCTGAGAGCTTGACCCATAATGACTTTCAATGCAGTCAAGCAACAACAACTTCTACACCTTTGCCTTTGACCATGCCCCAAGAGCCTGAGAAGCCAGAGCCAGAAAAAGCTGAAAGTGGTGGTGGTGGTGCTTGCGAGGAGAATAACAAGCAGGCAGAGAAGCCACTCAAGGGTTTGGAAGAATATGAGCAAGAAGCATTTGAGCTTTTGAATGGCAGGGCTCAGAACAAGAAATGCGTGAGAAGGCCATGTGCTTCCTCAGAGATGCTCAGTGTGAAGAATGCCAAGACTGAAGGCAAGAAAGAAAAGGGTCAGCAGACTCCAAAAGTGGAGCCACCAAAGAAAGTTCAAAAGCAACAGGGATGGGGTTGCTTGAGATGTAGAGGCAACATCAATGGATGCAGCACTTGCTCCAAGGAAAGCTTTGGAGGGATAAAATTCTACAGCAGAGCTGAATGGGTGCGATACAGCCAAAAGAACCTTGCAAAAGGCAAGTGGCAACATACTCTCTACAAGAGAGGTTGGGTTTCATCTTGGGAATGCCTAAGATGCATCTTTGGAAGCAATGGGGTGCCCTGTGAAAAAGACACAAAAAAGCTTGCCTGATCAGCAGGGTTGTTGTTTTCATGTTTTGTCAGCCAATTTGGCTTTGCAGCTGGTTGTTTCAGCCATGTTGAGGTGTTTTTCTCAGCCACCTTTTTGGCTTTTTTTGTTTGGCTTTGGTTGGTCTGGAAAGTCAGAGCCATTTGTAGATGCTGCCACTAGCTGCTCACTATTGTTTCAATAAGCCACAGAGAGTTTTTTAAGTTTGTTTGCCAACCCCACACACAGCTTTCATCTACAGAAGCTGTTCATCAGTTCCCAACAAACAGCTTTCAAGGGAAAACATGCCAAGCAGAGATGACTCACCACTTCATGCCATGATGGCTTCCTCTTCCTCTTTGTCTGTGCAAAGCCTAAGGGCCAGGGTTCCATTTGTGAGCCAGTCTGCTTTAACAAGCATCCTTGACATTGTTGACAAGGAAGGTGTGCCAGAGCAGCGCAAGAGGAAGCACATCTATGATTCAACCAGGCGAATGCTTGAGAGAATGTGTTTGTATGGACCATTAGTCATCACAGCTGTTGCTCACACTTTGTCAGATCAGGCAGTGGAGATCACATATATATATATATATATTTCTTGTCATTGTTGGCAGGAACATATGCAATGGCTGATTCTTGGGCTGATTACTTTGACAGGGTGCATGGTGAGTTCCCCAGCAGCTATGCCAATCCTTGGGGCCTCATCTGCTACGCAGACGAAGTACATCCAGGGAATCAATTAGCAGGGAGCGCTAGAAAGGTTTGGTGTGTGTACATGTCCTTTGTGCAATTTGGAAAGCACCTTAGCAAATCTGAATTGTGGTGGACAGTCATGGTGAAGAGGAGTGAGGATGTTTCAAAGCTTCAAGCATCCATTGGACAATTATTTCGCATCATTCTAGAGAACATTTTTGGAGGGAATGCATTGGGGCATCCAAGCAATGGACTGTTGCTGAAAAGAGGGGACAAGACTTGCAGGTTATTTTTTAAATTTCAGATGTGGCTTCAGGATGGCCAGGCTCAGAAACTGACATTCTCCAACAAGCAAGACAGTGGAAGCAGAATTTGCCAGAGTTGCAAGAACTTGTTCATTACAAGAAGTGCAGATGATGCAGAGGAAAATGGAGACAAGGAGTTGTCCAAATACACCAAAAAGGCAGACTTGGAAATGAACTCTGACAAAGAACTTGTGTCCTCCTGGAGGAGGATGAGGGATAGACAGGGTACTTGCAACAAGGGGCAGTTCAAGTCCTGGCAGCAGGCAGCAGGTATAGATTTTTCAATCTATGCTTTGTTGATGTCTGATTCTTTGGATTCACAGAACATGCTTCGACCAGTTTCTGGTTATGTGCATGACTTCATGCATGGCATGCTTTCAATTGGAGTCATGGGATGGGTGGCATACTTGGTCATTTCAACTGTGTGTGAGAATGGCCTCCCACAAATTTGGGAAAGACTTGCTGATTTCCTCAAGTTGTGGGTCCAGCCAGGCTTCAGGAGCAACCAGAATGTGCACAGGTTGATTGACAGCAAGCATGTGGCAAACTCAAGGCTTCAGCAGGGGAGATCCTGGAGTTGTGTCGACCATTGGCCTACTACTTGCAAACATGCGCACTGAAATTTGGCATTTGCACATTGGAAATTACTTGCTTCCTCAGTTGGCTTGCAGTGCTTGCATTTTGCATTGCTATTCCAGCTCTGCAGCATCCACAGCCAAGTGTTCTGCAGAACCTTGTTGAAAAGGCACTTTCAGACATGGTAAGTGCTGGATGGGGGTCTGAATTCAGACCAAAAAATTTACTGGGCACTTCACTACCCAGATGCTCTGGCCATCCACAAGATGCTGCCTAGTTGCTTCTCTTTGGAGAGGAAACACAAGTCAATCAGGAAACATGCCAATAACCTTTGTAATACTGTTGCCTATGAGAAATCACTCATAGCAGCAGTGTTGTCAGAACACATTCAGCTTCTCCAATTGGACACAACACTTTTGAGGACTGACAACTTTCTTGTCAACAGGAAGAGGCCCACTACACAGGCACTGGCTATGTTGGAGGCTCATGGCCTGTGTTTGCCAAGTGAGATCTGTTGGGTGAGCAGGGAAATGAAGCTTTCCAATGGTGCAGTGGTGACTCAACAGGATGTTGTCTTGTACCAGGCAGAGAGCTCTCTGCAAGTGGGACATGTGAAGCTCTTGATCCAGGTTGGTGATGACCTGGGTGCTTTGCTTGCAAAGATGACTCTGAGAGAGAAGCTTCCTGAGCTGATGGTGAGCAAGTGTGTGGAGAGCCAACACATTTGCTTTGTGGAGGCCAAGCAGATTGAAGCTCCTGTGGTATACAACAGAAGTGGTTCTGGCATCTTCACATGTTTCACACCTCCACACATTTGGGCCAAAGAGCTGTGAAAAGGTTTGCGCATTGGGGGATGCATTTTACAGCAATTGAAGTGTTTTTGGTGCTTTTTGTGGGAACATATTTTTTCAGCCCATTTGGCTTTTTTGCGTATTGTGTTTGAACACACATATACCATTATGCAGCCCTACTCTTGGCTTTTGTGTTCTTTGATTTTGTCATTGCTTTAGCTGCTTTTTCTACTACAAAATCCATAAACAAAATGCAAAAACATTGATTAAAAATAAACAACATAACTATTTATAACTAGTTAGTAAAAGTTAGCTAATTGACATAATTATGTTAACTAGTTAGTAAAAGCCAGCCCATCTAAGTACCTGAGTACCTCAAGGACCAGCGCTTGGAGGCTGCAGAGGTCAAACAATGACCAGTTTCTTGACCTAAAAGAAGGCGGCGTTCGCAGAGCCGAAGAAGCGAGGTTTGGACCCTCTTGCCACTAGTGCTGGGCGGCGCTTGCTTGGTCATTTGATCTTGCGGCAAGGACCCTTCACCCAGCACCAGAGACAGCGATTGAAGGCGGTGACCAACGGCTCCATCGATTACAAGGACATCGAAGCGGCAATCCACAACTATTGTAATGCAGCTGCTGGCCACATAGTGGACAACAAGTACAGGTTCTTTGCACCAAGAGCCAAACTCTGAGCACTAAGAGGCTTCAGAAGTGGAGATGTCTGCTGTGTGTTTTTGTGAAAAAGGAAATAGTGCCAGCAAAGCATGTAATGTTATTCAGCCTTGTTGGCTTTTACTTTAAATTATAGGATGTGTTTTTATTCAGCCTGTTTGGCTTTTAGTTTGATTTTGACATTTTCCAATACAGTTTGATTTGATATGTTCCAATACAGTTTATCTTCCTGCAGCCAATTTGGCAACTGGTTGAAATTTCTAGAGCATTAGTGCAGGGGCCATTGTCAAGGAGTCATTGCACCTCAGAAATCATGAATTTCCACATGTAGTGGGTTTATACTTAACCCTGCTGTGTGCGCACACCCAGCAATGGCACAATGGAACGTAGAAGACATTGCCCAAGAGGTGGAGAGCTTGCAAACAATAGTGGCCATGAACAAAGGATCCAAGGTGAAAGAATCTATGGTCAAGTCTTTAGTTGCCAAGCTCCAGGCAATCGACTCAGTACCACCTTCAGCCTATGTGAGGATCATGGAGTGCTTCAATGAGTCTTCTTTACCAGAAGACATGAAAGAAGAGCTGTCAGATGCTTTGGGAGAAGCTTGTGCAGAGACCCTTGGAGGGATCTTTGAGGTTGCAGACTTGTCCCCAGTCTATGACCACAGTCTACAACTACCTGTCCAAGCTAGAGTGGAGCAAGATCCAGGACCTCACCTTCACAGAAGCTTGCTCTTTGATGGTTTCTAGAATGAAGAAATGTGGCTTGAAGTCTATGAAGGAGAAGACCAAAAGCATTGCGCTGCTTTCTTAGTACACCTTCAGGAGAAGCAGGGACACCAAGTTCCAACAGCTGGTGAGTTCTACAAATTGGCAGAGACTGTCAAGGTTGCTTTCAAGGCATCAGAGCAGAGGCCTTTGGTTGGAAGCTTGAACAGGTACCCTTGCACACCTCAAGAACTTGGGGAGGACACCTGCAAGTTTTCTGTTTTGTTTATTTCCTTTTTAATCAGCTGAGGTAGAGGTGACCAGTTGTATTTTTTGTTGCTGAGGCCCACCATTGAAACAATGCAGTTGAAGGGTCATTTCCAGTATGAGTTGGCTTGAGTTCCGTCTTTTCACATTTCCAGGACTTCTTGCAGAAGGCATATGGGGATGACCCACCAGCCAAGATTCCACCAGAGGTTGCAGGTGCTGTGCTATGTGTTGCTGGCAACAAAGGTGTGAGGACTTCACGCAAAACTTTGACCACTGCAGGCAGCTCAAAGGCACCCTCACCTTGTCCAGACTTCACCCAGTTCAAAGGCTTGATGAATATGATGGAGGGGATTGGCAGTATGCTCTTGAAGGCAAAAGAGTTGGATCGCTTTCACATGGCACAGAAGCAAAGCTTGGCAAAGACTTCAAGTTCTGAGAGCTTGACCCATAATGACTCTCAATGCAGTCAAGCAACAACAACTTCTACACCTTTGCATTTGACCATGCCCCAAGAGCCTGAGAAGCCAGAGCCAGAAAAAGCTGAAAGTGGTGGTGGTGGTGCTTGCAAGGAGAATGACAAGCAGGCAGAGAAGCCACTCAAGGATTTGGAAGAATATGAGCAAGGAGCATTTGAGCTTTTGAATGGCAGGGCTCAGAACAAGAAATGCATGAGAAGGCCATGTGCTTCCTCAGAGGTGCTCAGTGGGAAGAATGCCAAGACTGAAGGCAAGAAAGAAAAGGGTCAGCAGACTCCAAAAGTGGAGCCACCAAAGAAAGTTCAAAAGCAACAGGGATGGGGTTGCTTGAGATGTAGAGGCAACATCAATGGATGCAGCACTTGCTCCAAGGAAAGCTTTGGAGGGATAAAATTCTACAGCAGAGCTGAATGGGTGCGATACAGCCAAAAGAACCTTGCAAAAGGCAAGTGGCAACATACTCTCTACAAGAGAGGTTGGGTTTCATCTTGGGAATGCCTAAGATGCATCTTTGGAGCAATGGGGTGCCCTGTGAAAAAGACAAAAAAGCTTGCCTGATCAGCAGGATTGTTGTTTTCATGTTTTGTCAGCCAATTTGGCTTTGCAGCTGGTTGTTTCAGCCATGTTGAGGTGTTTTTCTCAGCCACCTTTTTGGCTTTTTTTGTTTGGCTTTGGTTGGTTTGGAAAGTCAGAGCCATTTGTAGATGCTGCCACTAGCTGCTCACTATTGTTTCAATAAGCCACAGAGAGTATTTTAAGTTTGTTTGCCAACCCCACACACAGCTTTCATCTACAGAAGCTGTTCATCAGTTCCCAACAAACAGCTTTCAAGGAAAACATGCCAAGCAGAGATGACTCACCACTTCATGCCATGATGGCTTCCTCTTCCTCTTTGTCTGTGCAAAGCCTAAGGGCCAGGGTTCCATTTGTGAGCCAGTCTGCTTTAACAAGCATCCTTGACATTGTTGACAAGGAAGGTGTGCCAGAGCAGCGCAAGAGGAAGCGCATCTATGATTCAACCAGGCGAATGCTTGAGAGAATGTGTTTGTATGGACCATTAGTCATCACAGCTGTTGCTCACACTTTGTCAGATCAGGCAGTGGAGATCACATATATATATATATTTCTTGTCATTGTTGGCAGGAACATATGCAATGGCTGATTCTTGGGCTGATTACTTTGACAGGGTGCATGGTGAGTTCCCCAGCAGCTATGCCAATCCTTGGGGCCTCATCTGCTACGCAGACGAAGTACATCCAGGGAATCAATTAGCACGGAGTGCTAGAAAGGCTTGGTGTGTGTACATGTCCTTTGTGCAATTTGGAAAGCACCTTAGCAAATCTGAATTGTGGTGGACAGTCATGGTGAAGAGGAGTGAGGATGTTTCAAAGCTTCAAGCATCCATTGGACAATTATTTCGCATCATTCTAGAGAACATTTTTGGAGGGAATGCATTGGGGCATCCAAGCAATGGACTGTTGCTGAAAAGAGGGGGCAAGACTTGCATTTTTTTTTAAATTTCAGATGTGGCTTCAGGATGGCTAGGCTCAGAAACTGACATTCTCCAACAAGCAAGACAGTGGAAGCAGAATTTGCCAGAGTTGCAAGAACTTGTTCATTACAAGAAGCGCAGATGATGCAGAGGAAAATGGAGACAAGGAGTTGTCCAAATACATCAAAAAGGCAGACTTGGAAATGAACTCTGACAAAGAACTTGTGTCCTCCTGGAGGAGGATGAGGGATAGACAGGGTACTTGCAACAAGGGGCAGTTCAAGTCCTGGCAGCAGGCAGCAGGTATAGATTTTTCCAATGGCTTGATGAGTGTGAAGAAGCTCAAATCCAAAGAGCTGCAGATCTACCCAGTTGGATCATTGGTGAAGATCAAGGAACAAGAGAAAGCAGATGAGCTCTTGGCCAAGGGTGTGGTCCTTGTGCGCTTCAAAGGCACAGCTTACCTGATCCAGACCTTCAAGGCCTTCAACCCCTGCAAAAGTGATGATCCAGGAGTTGTTTGCCCATACTTCTATGTCAAGACCTCTGAAGGTGAGGATGAGGTCAACATGCAGGTGAGCTGGAAAGCCCACAGTGACCTGCAGATTCCTGTCTTGGAAAACAGCAAGGCCATTGACAAGCACACTTGGCTTCTCAAGGGAAAGGATGTTTCCACTGCCCCTCCTGCAAAAAGACCCAAAAGGAGTCATTGATTGCAGGTATAAGTAGCAGTGTGCAGAATTGTGAGTGAGAGGAAGAAAAAGGGAAGTGCAGCTCCAATGTGTACAGTTCACTTTTTTATTGTCTTTTGTTGTTCCTAGCCAGTGCTTGGTTCTTTTCTATTTAGCCATTTGTTGGCGTGTGCACATTGTCATTATTTTGTGCTGCTTTAAGCAATGTTTCTTTGCTGTTGTTGCGCATTCAGCCTGTTTTGGCTTAAGTTCTCATATTTTACATATTCAGCCACTTTCTGGCTTTTGTTTGCTTATTTCTGAATTTATTCAGCCACTTTGTGTGGCTTTTTTTGGTTCTTGTACTTTTGTTTTGATCTAATTCAGCCGTTTTGTGGCTTTGATTTGTTATTGTTTTACTTTTTGGTTTATTTAGCCACTCTTTGGCTTTTGTTTGTGGCCTCATTTTCCGGAAGCAGCCTTTTGGCTGCATTGCCAAAAGTCTATCAAATATATACATAGTTTTCATTTTGAAGGCCCAAGCACCAGCCTTTGGTAGTAATGATGCAGGCCTCTCAGAAGAAGAGGCCCAGGGATGAACTTTGGGATTCCTGGGCTGCCTGGGATGATGACCAGGAGGTTTGTGTTTTTGTGCATTTGTTTGCTAAAAGGGTAGAGTATCTAGGAAAGCAACCTCATACACTTGTTGATCTGCAGCTCAGTTGTATTGTTCAGTTGAAGTTAATCCAAACCTTGCAGGACCCTACACTGCCTCATGAAGAGCTGGTGGAAAATGTGACCAGGTTGCTCAATAGTCATTTCTCCAGGGAAGAAATGACCGCAGCCTAGCTGCTTGAAAGTTGTGCAATTTTTTTGATATGCTGGTTCCATTAAGTTTAAAGACTGTGCCCTTGATAGACACCATGTTGTTGTTTTTTTTAACTGGTTTGTTTTGAGGATTTGGACTACATGATGCACCTCAAGAAGAACACAGTGCAAGAAGCTGAAACTCCTCCAGTTGCAACTCATATGCCAGGACCAGCTCAAGATGAAGTACCGCCTACTGAACAAGCTACTGAACAAGCTCAAGCTGAAGAAGCTCCATGGAGGAAGCAGACCAGTGATACCAGACCTTTTGATACCCAAGAGCTCAAGGTGCAGATGAAGGAGCAGAAGGCAGAGATAGCTCCAGCTTGCAAGACTAGACCTGCCAAGGGTGTGGTTCTCAATGTAGAGACTTCTGGAGCAGCCACTGGGGTTGAGCTGAGCAGTCACAGGACCAGAAGGAGCATGATGCAAAGAAGAATGCAGAAGCCCCACAACAGAGCTCTGAGGTTGCCTCAGCTTCTACAAGTCGACCTAAGTTGACCTGCACTCCCAATGAAATGTGGAAACAGCTCTATGGTGATGGTGGGAGGTTTGTGCAAAAGCAGCAGGACCGATACTTAAACTGTTTCAATACTGTTTGTTATTTCAAAGGGACTAGGTGTGAATGTGTGTTGAGTCAATGTATTTGTGCTTTATTGCTTGCAGGAGCAACCAAGAAATGAACCACTACTTCCCTGGAAGAATGGTTGGGCAATGAAAATGGCATTGTTTTTGCTGGCCTGGAAGTCCAGGGATGGAGAAAGATGCAGAAAGATGTTACATGAGTACTCCCAAAACAAGAAGATGAAGGTGATCATCGATGCTCTCAAAGTGAAGGTGCAGAAGCATGGGTGGCCTACATGGTCTGATCCAGACACTGAAAAGTGAAGTCATCTCCTGACCTCACCTTCACAGGCTGACAAGGCTGAGTGAAAAAAAGAAGCTGGTGCTGAAGTACTTGTGTTGAAACATATTGCTTGTGCATAGTCAATTTGTTTGATATGAAAACTAAAATAGTTTAATTTAGAAAGCAATATTTAGAAAATAGTTTTAATTTAGGAATTTCATTTCAATTTAGGGATCTAAATTGAAATGAAAATTGTTCTCTTTTCAATTCAAATATCTGACCTGTTTTTGAAATCAATAATCTAACCTAATCATAGTTGATTGAATTGTTTTTTAAACCATTTTATTGTATATTCTGTCTTGTGTGACTTTTTTTGAACTGCATTCAGCCTTTTTTGGCTTTACTATTTTGCCAGCAATCAACCAATGCAACCTTGGCCACTCTAGGCTCTTCCAAGTTTGCAGACATAGATGATCATTCAGCAATGAACCATCATGATGATGGCAAACGCTTCGCAGCCTGGGCTTCTATGGCTTTGGGTTTGAGAATGAGAATGGAGTTGTTTGGTGGTGAAGGATTCAAGGTCTACCAAAAGGATGATGCTGGCACAGAACATCGCCTTTATGACAGCCACAAGACACCTGCACATGTGATGAATACAATTTGCACCTTTGTGTGACTTATATATTTTTGGTGATATCAACAACCAACATATTGGGTGTTGTGGTAGAGCCAGTCTGACTCAGGATGCAGAAACCTTTTGGCAGAAGCTTGGTCAAGTTAATAAACTTGTATTTTTGGTGAAAGTTAATATGATTGAAATAATGTATATAAACCTGGTCTATTGAGATTGTGGCCAGGCTGATCCTGGCAGATCCTGTGCTCAAGAAGCTTTTTGGTGCATGGATGCTGTGGGAAGCCCACAACTATTGTAATGCAGCTGCTGGCCACATAGTGGACAACAAGTACAGGTTCTTTGCACCAAGAGCCAAACTCTGAGCACTAAGAGGCTTCAGAAGTGGAGATGTTTGCTGTGTGTTTTTGTGAAAAAGGAAATAGTGCCAGCAAAGCATGTAATGTTATTCAGCCTTGTTGGCTTTTACTTTAAACTATAGGATGTGTTTTTATTCAGCCTGTTTGGCTTTTAGTTTGATTTTGACATTTTCCAATACAGTTTGATTTGATATGTTCCAATACAGTTTATCTTCCTGCAGCCAATTTGGCAACTGGTTGAAATTTCTAGAGCATTAGCGCAGGGGCCATTGTCAAGGAGTCATTGCACCTCAGAAATCATGAATTTCCACATGTAGTGGGTTTATACTTAACCCTGCTGTGTGCGCACACCCAGCAATGGCACAATGGAATGTAGAAGACATTGCCCAAGAGGTGGAGAACTTGCAAACAATAGTGGCCATGAACAAAGGATCCAAGGTGAAAGAATCTATGGTCAAGTCTTTAGTTGCCAAGCTCCAGGCAATCGACTCAGTACCACCTTCAGCCTATGTGAGGATCATGGAGTGCTTCAATGAGTCTTCTTTACCAGAAGACATGAAGAAGAGCTGTCAGATGCTTTGGAAGAAGCTTGTGCAGAGACCCTTGGAGGGATCTTTGAGGTTGCAGACTTGTCCCCAGTCTATGACCACAGTCTACAACTACCTGTCCAAGCTAAGAGTGGAGCAAGATCCAGGACCTCACCTTCACAGAAGCTTGCTCTTTGATGGTTTCTAGAATGAAGAAAGAAGTCTATGAAGGAGAAGACCAAAAAGCATTGCGCTGCTTTCTTAGTACACCTTCAGGAGAAGCAGGGACACCAAGTTCCAACAGCTGGTGAGTTCTACAAATTGGCAGAGACTGTCAAGGTTGCTTTCAAGGCATCAGAGCAGAGGCCTTTGGTTGAAAGCTTGAACAGGTACCCTTGCACACCTCAAGAACTTGGGGAGGACACCTGCAAGTTTTCTGTTTTGTTTATTTCCTTTTTAATCAGCTGAGGTAGAGGTGACCAGTTGTATTTTTTGTTGCTGAGGCCCACCATTGAAACAATGTAGTTGAAGGTCATTTCCAGTATGAGTTGGCTTGAGTTCAGTCTTTTCACATTTCCAGGACTTCTTGCAGAAGGCATATGGGGATGACCCACCAGCCAAGATTCCACCAGAGGTTGCAGGTGTTGTGCTATGTGTTGCTGGCAACAAAGGTGTGAGGACTTCACACAAAACTTTGACCACTGCAGGCAGCTCAAAGGCGGATTGGCAGTATGCTCTTGAAGGCAAAAGAGTTGGATGGCTTTCACATGGCACAGAAACAAAGCTTGGCAAAGACTTCAAGTTCTGAGAGCTTGACCCATAATGACTTTCAATGCAGTCAAGCAACAACAACTTCTACACCTTTGCCTTTGACCATGCCCCAAGAGCCTGAGAAGCCAGAGCCAGAAAAAGCTGAAAGTGGTGGTGGTGGTGCTTGCGAGGAGAATAACAAGCAGGCAGAGAAGCCACTCAAGGGTTTGGAAGAATATGAGCAAGAAGCATTTGAGCTTTTGAATGGCAGGGCTCAGAACAAGAAATGCGTGAGAAGGCCATGTGCTTCCTCAGAGATGCTCAGTGTGAAGAATGCCAAGACTGAAGGCAAGAAAGAAAAGGGTCAGCAGACTCCAAAAGTGGAGCCACCAAAGAAAGTTCAAAAGCAACAGGGATGGGGTTGCTTGAGATGTAGAGGCAACATCAATGGATGCAGCACTTGCTCCAAGGAAAGCTTTGGAGGGATAAAATTCTACAGCAGAGCTGAATGGGTGCGATACAGCCAAAAGAACCTTGCAAAAGGCAAGTGGCAACATACTCTCTACAAGAGAGGTTGGGTTTCATCTTGGGAATGCCTAAGATGCATCTTTGGAAGCAATGGGGTGCCCTGTGAAAAAGACACAAAAAAGCTTGCCTGATCAGCAGGGTTGTTGTTTTCATGTTTTGTCAGCCAATTTGGCTTTGCAGCTGGTTGTTTCAGCCATGTTGAGGTGTTTTTCTCAGCCACCTTTTTGGCTTTTTTTGTTTGGCTTTGGTTGGTCTGGAAAGTCAGAGCCATTTGTAGATGCTGCCACTAGCTGCTCACTATTGTTTCAATAAGCCACAGAGAGTTTTTTAAGTTTGTTTGCCAACCCCACACACAGCTTTCATCTACAGAAGCTGTTCATCAGTTCCCAACAAACAGCTTTCAAGGGAAAACATGCCAAGCAGAGATGACTCACCACTTCATGCCATGATGGCTTCCTCTTCCTCTTTGTCTGTGCAAAGCCTAAGGGCCAGGGTTCCATTTGTGAGCCAGTCTGCTTTAACAAGCATCCTTGACATTGTTGACAAGGAAGGTGTGCCAGAGCAGCGCAAGAGGAAGCACATCTATGATTCAACCAGGCGAATGCTTGAGAGAATGTGTTTGTATGGACCATTAGTCATCACAGCTGTTGCTCACACTTTGTCAGATCAGGCAGTGGAGATCACATATATATATATATATTTCTTGTCATTGTTGGCAGGAACATATGCAATGGCTGATTCTTGGGCTGATTACTTTGACAGGGTGCATGGTGAGTTCCCCAGCAGCTATGCCAATCCTTGGGGCCTCATCTGCTACGCAGACGAAGTACATCCAGGGAATCAATTAGCAGGGAGCGCTAGAAAGGTTTGGTGTGTGTACATGTCCTTTGTGCAATTTGGAAAGCACCTTAGCAAATCTGAATTGTGGTGGACAGTCATGGTGAAGAGGAGTGAGGATGTTTCAAAGCTTCAAGCATCCATTGGACAATTATTTCGCATCATTCTAGAGAACATTTTTGGAGGGAATGCATTGGGGCATCCAAGCAATGGACTGTTGCTGAAAAGAGGGGACAAGACTTGCAGGTTATTTTTTAAATTTCAGATGTGGCTTCAGGATGGCCAGGCTCAGAAACTGACATTCTCCAACAAGCAAGACAGTGGAAGCAGAATTTGCCAGAGTTGCAAGAACTTGTTCATTACAAGAAGTGCAGATGATGCAGAGGAAAATGGAGACAAGGAGTTGTCCAAATACACCAAAAAGGCAGACTTGGAAATGAACTCTGACAAAGAACTTGTGTCCTCCTGGAGGAGGATGAGGGATAGACAGGGTACTTGCAACAAGGGGCAGTTCAAGTCCTGGCAGCAGGCAGCAGGTATAGATTTTTCAATCTATGCTTTGTTGATGTCTGATTCTTTGGATTCACAGAACATGCTTCGACCAGTTTCTGGTTATGTGCATGACTTCATGCATGGCATGCTTTCAATTGGAGTCATGGGATGGGTGGCATACTTGGTCATTTCAACTGTGTGTGAGAATGGCCTCCCACAAATTTGGGAAAGACTTGCTGATTTCCTCAAGTTGTGGGTCCAGCCAGGCTTCAGGAGCAACCAGAATGTGCACAGGTTGATTGACAGCAAGCATGTGGCAAACTCAAGGCTTCAGCAGGGGAGATCCTGGAGTTGTGTCGACCATTGGCCTACTACTTGCAAACATGCGCACTGAAATTTGGCATTTGCACATTGGAAATTACTTGCTTCCTCAGTTGGCTTGCAGTGCTTGCATTTTGCATTGCTATTCCAGCTCTGCAGCATCCACAGCCAAGTGTTCTGCAGAACCTTGTTGAAAAGGCACTTTCAGACATGGTAAGTGCTGGATGGGGGTCTGAATTCAGACCAAAAAATTTACTGGGCACTTCACTACCCAGATGCTCTGGCCATCCACAAGATGCTGCCTAGTTGCTTCTCTTTGGAGAGGAAACACAAGTCAATCAGGAAACATGCCAATAACCTTTGTAATACTGTTGCCTATGAGAAATCACTCATAGCAGCAGTGTTGTCAGAACACATTCAGCTTCTCCAATTGGACACAACACTTTTGAGGACTGACAACTTTCTTGTCAACAGGAAGAGGCCCACTACACAGGCACTGGCTATGTTGGAGGCTCATGGCCTGTGTTTGCCAAGTGAGATCTGTTGGGTGAGCAGGGAAATGAAGCTTTCCAATGGTGCAGTGGTGACTCAACAGGATGTTGTCTTGTACCAGGCAGAGAGCTCTCTGCAAGTGGGACATGTGAAGCTCTTGATCCAGGTTGGTGATGACCTGGGTGCTTTGCTTGCAAAGATGACTCTGAGAGAGAAGCTTCCTGAGCTGATGGTGAGCAAGTGTGTGGAGAGCCAACACATTTGCTTTGTGGAGGCCAAGCAGATTGAAGCTCCTGTGGTATACAACAGAAGTGGTTCTGGCATCTTCACATGTTTCACACCTCCACACATTTGGGCCAAAGAGCTGTGAAAAGGTTTGCGCATTGGGGGATGCATTTTACAGCAATTGAAGTGTTTTTGGTGCTTTTTGTGGGAACATATTTTTTCAGCCCATTTGGCCTTTTTTGCGTATTGTGTTTGAACACACATATACCATTATGCAGCCCTACTCTTGGCTTTTGTGTTCTTTGATTTTGTCATTGCTTTAGCTGCTTTTTCTACTACAAAATCCATAAACAAAATGCAAAAACATTGATTAAAAATAAACAACATAACTATTTATAACTAGTTAGTAAAAGTTAGCTAATTGACATAATTATGTTAACTAGTTAGTAAAAGCCAGCCCATCTAAGTACCTGAGTACCTCAAGGACCAGCGCTTGGAGGCTGCAGAGGTCAAACAATGACCAGTTTCTTGACCTAAAAGAAGGCGGCGTTCGCAGAGCCGAAGAAGCGAGGTTTGGACCCTCTTGCCACTAGTGCTGGGCGGCGCTTGCTTGGTCATTTGATCTTGCGGCAAGGACCCTTCACCCAGCACCAGAGACAGCGATTGAAGGCGGTGACCAACGGCTCCATCGATTACAAGGACATCGAAGCGGCAATCCACAACTATTGTAATGCAGCTGCTGGCCACATAGTGGACAACAAGTACAGGTTCTTTGCACCAAGAGCCAAACTCTGAGCACTAAGAGGCTTCAGAAGTGGAGATGTCTGCTGTGTGTTTTTGTGAAAAAGGAAATAGTGCCAGCAAAGCATGTAATGTTATTCAGCCTTGTTGGCTTTTACTTTAAATTATAGGATGTGTTTTTATTCAGCCTGTTTGGCTTTTAGTTTGATTTTGACATTTTCCAATACAGTTTGATTTGATATGTTCCAATACAGTTTATCTTCCTGCAGCCAATTTGGCAACTGGTTGAAATTTCTAGAGCATTAGTGCAGGGGCCATTGTCAAGGAGTCATTGCACCTCAGAAATCATGAATTTCCACATGTAGTGGGTTTATACTTAACCCTGCTGTGTGCGCACACCCAGCAATGGCACAATGGAACGTAGAAGACATTGCCCAAGAGGTGGAGAGCTTGCAAACAATAGTGGCCATGAACAAAGGATCCAAGGTGAAAGAATCTATGGTCAAGTCTTTAGTTGCCAAGCTCCAGGCAATCGACTCAGTACCACCTTCAGCCTATGTGAGGATCATGGAGTGCTTCAATGAGTCTTCTTTACCAGAAGACATGAAAGAAGAGCTGTCAGATGCTTTGGGAGAA
Source organism: Porites rus (assembly GCA_964035705.1). Taxonomy (NCBI): domain Eukaryota; kingdom Metazoa; phylum Cnidaria; class Anthozoa; order Scleractinia; family Poritidae; genus Porites; species Porites rus. Next base: position 23,693 of record CAXIVM010000885.1, read on the forward strand.
GCTTGTGCAGAGACCCTTGGAGGGATCTTTGAGGTTGCAGACTTGTCCCCAGTCTATGACCACAGTCTACAACTACCTGTCCAAGCTAGAGTGGAGCAAGATCCAGGACCTCACCTTCACAGAAGCTTGCTCTTTGATGGTTTCTAGAATGAAGAAATGTGGCTTGAAGTCTATGAAGGAGAAGACCAAAAGCATTGCGCTGCTTTCTTAGTACACCTTCAGGAGAAGCAGGGACACCAAGTTCCAACAGCTGGTGAGTTCTACAAATTGGCAGAGACTGTCAAGGTTGCTTTCAAGGCATCAGAGCAGAGGCCTTTGGTTGGAAGCTTGAACAGGTACCCTTGCACACCTCAAGAACTTGGGGAGGACACCTGCAAGTTTTCTGTTTTGTTTATTTCCTTTTTAATCAGCTGAGGTAGAGGTGACCAGTTGTATTTTTTGTTGCTGAGGCCCACCATTGAAACAATGCAGTTGAAGGGTCATTTCCAGTATGAGTTGGCTTGAGTTCCGTCTTTTCACATTTCCAGGACTTCTTGCAGAAGGCATATGGGGATGACCCACCAGCCAAGATTCCACCAGAGGTTGCAGGTGCTGTGCTATGTGTTGCTGGCAACAAAGGTGTGAGGACTTCACGCAAAACTTTGACCACTGCAGGCAGCTCAAAGGCACCCTCACCTTGTCCAGACTTCACCCAGTTCAAAGGCTTGATGAATATGATGGAGGGGATTGGCAGTATGCTCTTGAAGGCAAAAGAGTTGGATCGCTTTCACATGGCACAGAAGCAAAGCTTGGCAAAGACTTCAAGTTCTGAGAGCTTGACCCATAATGACTCTCAATGCAGTCAAGCAACAACAACTTCTACACCTTTGCATTTGACCATGCCCCAAGAGCCTGAGAAGCCAGAGCCAGAAAAAGCTGAAAGTGGTGGTGGTGGTGCTTGCAAGGAGAATGACAAGCAGGCAGAGAAGCCACTCAAGGATTTGGAAGAATATGAGCAAGGAGCATTTGAGCTTTTGAATGGCAGGGCTCAGAACAAGAAATGCATGAGAAGGCCATGTGCTTCCTCAGAGGTGCTCAGTGGGAAGAATGCCAAGACTGAAGGCAAGAAAGAAAAGGGTCAGCAGACTCCAAAAGTGGAGCCACCAAAGAAAGTTCAAAAGCAACAGGGATGGGGTTGCTTGAGATGTAGAGGCAACATCAATGGATGCAGCACTTGCTCCAAGGAAAGCTTTGGAGGGATAAAATTCTACAGCAGAGCTGAATGGGTGCGATACAGCCAAAAGAACCTTGCAAAAGGCAAGTGGCAACATACTCTCTACAAGAGAGGTTGGGTTTCATCTTGGGAATGCCTAAGATGCATCTTTGGAGCAATGGGGTGCCCTGTGAAAAAGACAAAAAAGCTTGCCTGATCAGCAGGATTGTTGTTTTCATGTTTTGTCAGCCAATTTGGCTTTGCAGCTGGTTGTTTCAGCCATGTTGAGGTGTTTTTCTCAGCCACCTTTTTGGCTTTTTTTGTTTGGCTTTGGTTGGTTTGGAAAGTCAGAGCCATTTGTAGATGCTGCCACTAGCTGCTCACTATTGTTTCAATAAGCCACAGAGAGTATTTTAAGTTTGTTTGCCAACCCCACACACAGCTTTCATCTACAGAAGCTGTTCATCAGTTCCCAACAAACAGCTTTCAAGGAAAACATGCCAAGCAGAGATGACTCACCACTTCATGCCATGATGGCTTCCTCTTCCTCTTTGTCTGTGCAAAGCCTAAGGGCCAGGGTTCCATTTGTGAGCCAGTCTGCTTTAACAAGCATCCTTGACATTGTTGACAAGGAAGGTGTGCCAGAGCAGCGCAAGAGGAAGCGCATCTATGATTCAACCAGGCGAATGCTTGAGAGAATGTGTTTGTATGGACCATTAGTCATCACAGCTGTTGCTCACACTTTGTCAGATCAGGCAGTGGAGATCACATATATATATATATTTCTTGTCATTGTTGGCAGGAACATATGCAATGGCTGATTCTTGGGCTGATTACTTTGACAGGGTGCATGGTGAGTTCCCCAGCAGCTATGCCAATCCTTGGGGCCTCATCTGCTACGCAGACGAAGTACATCCAGGGAATCAATTAGCACGGAGTGCTAGAAAGGCTTGGTGTGTGTACATGTCCTTTGTGCAATTTGGAAAGCACCTTAGCAAATCTGAATTGTGGTGGACAGTCATGGTGAAGAGGAGTGAGGATGTTTCAAAGCTTCAAGCATCCATTGGACAATTATTTCGCATCATTCTAGAGAACATTTTTGGAGGGAATGCATTGGGGCATCCAAGCAATGGACTGTTGCTGAAAAGAGGGGGCAAGACTTGCATTTTTTTTAAATTTCAGATGTGGCTTCAGGATGGCTAGGCTCAGAAACTGACATTCTCCAACAAGCAAGACAGTGGAAGCAGAATTTGCCAGAGTTGCAAGAACTTGTTCATTACAAGAAGCGCAGATGATGCAGAGGAAAATGGAGACAAGGAGTTGTCCAAATACATCAAAAAGGCAGACTTGGAAATGAACTCTGACAAAGAACTTGTGTCCTCCTGGAGGAGGATGAGGGATAGACAGAGTACTTGCAACAAGGGGCAGTTCAAGTCCAGGCAGCAGGTATAGATTTTTCAATCTATGCTTTGTTGATGTCTGATTCTTTGGATTCACAGAACATGCTTCGACCAGTTTCTGGTTATGTGCATGACTTCATGCATGGCATGCTTTCAAATGGAGTCATGGGATGGGTGGCATACTTGGTCATTTCAACTGAGTGTGAGAATGGCCTCCCACAAATTTGGGAAGGACTTGCTGATTTCCTCAAGTTGTGGGTCCAGCCAGGCTTCAGGAGCAACCAGAATGTGCACAGGTTGTTTGACAGCAAGCATGTGGCAAACTCAAGGCTTCAGCAGGGGAGATCCTGGAGTTGTGTCGACCATTGGCCTACTACTTGCAAACATGCGCACTGAAATTTGGCATTTGCACATTGGAAACTACTTGCTTCCTCAGTTGGCTTGCAGTGCTTGAATTTTGCATTGCTATTCCAGCTCTGCAGCATCCACAGCCAAGTGTTCTGCAGAACCTTGTTGAAAAGGCACTTTCAGACATGGTAAGTGCTGGATGGGGGTCTGAATTCAGACCAAAAATGCACTGGGCACTTCACTACTCAGATGCTCTGGCCATCCACAAGATGCTGCCTAGTTGCTTCTCTTTGGAGAGGAAACACAAGTCAATCAGGAAACATGCCAATAACCTTTGTAATACTGTTGCCTATGAGAAATCACTCATAGCAGCAGTGTTGTCAGAACACATTCAGCTTCTCCAATTGGACACAACACTTTTGAGGACTGACAACTTTCTTGTCAACAGGAAGAGGCCCACTACACAGGCACTGGCTATGTTGGAGGCTCATGGCCTGTGTTTGCCAAGTGAGATCTGTTGGGTGAGCAGGGAAATGAAGCTTTCCAATGGTGCAGTGGTGACTCAACAGGATGTTGTCTTGTACCAGGCAGAGAGCTCTCTGCAAGTGGGACATGTGAAGCTCTTGATCCAGGTTGGTGATGACTTGGGTGCTTTGCTTGCAAAGATGACTGTGAGAGAGAAGCTTCCTGAGCTGATGGTGAGCAAGTGTGTGGAG